>JZKD02S1974361.1:152338-185698 GCA_000966675.3 Picea glauca | reverse complement strand
ATAATATTAACCCATTTCTAGGTCACTTAACCTATTTTCCTTATTTTTAGGGTTAACCACTTTCCATAAATATTCCTTCTTGATTTTTTCACCTTATTTTATCATTTCGTCTTTTAGGTCACTTTGACTTCTTTGACTTTGGGGACTTCAAGCCTTCATGTGAGGGTTCTTCATCTTCGTAAGGCCATAACTCTCAAAATAAGAGGAGTTATGTGACATTCCACATACCACCAGAAATGGCATGACAAGCACTATCCATCTAGGATAGTTTCACCAACAATTTCCTTGATCTTCATCTCATTATTCCTCATACAAGCATGGGTCCTCCAACCTTTCTTCTAGGATAACTCAATTCGTAAAGCGCCTTCCCGTGAGGGCTTTCACCATAAGGGGACCACTTTGGAGTTCATCCGTTTGTACACATTATCAATCATGATAAGACAATAATGAAAGAATGGGTCCTCCAACCATTCTTCTAGGATAACTCAATCCGCAAAGTGTCTTCCTGTGAGGGCTTTCACCATAAGGGTACCACTTTGGAGTTCATCCATTTTTGCACCTTATCAATCATGATAAGACAATAATGAGTCATATATACATTTTTCCAACAATGCATCATATACCAAAGGAACCACATCGATCCATCTTCATCATGTATCAATGAAAACTCATTGATCCATCTTCATCTATGCATTCTCATCAAGGACAATACATAATATATTACATAAATCATCAGTAAATCAATCATTTGACATCAATCAATGACATCAATCAATCAAACCATTGGCATCAATGAAAACATGATCCAACAGATCTGTTGTTACATTGTTTTGCAGTTGACTCTCTATAAAATAATATTAAGATAAAATAACATACAAAAAATTTCCAGTCGATGTAAATTGCATCTCTTACGCCTTCAACCAGAGTTTGTCATCCTCAAACTATATTTCATAGTTAGAGATGTTTTTTCCATGGTTTATTTATTACTATGGTTTCATAGTTATGAGAGTAAGTTTCGTCATGTGAGCGATATAGTTGTTCTCTCCCTTATTTTTCCTCTTGTAAACTGCGTTTCTGGTTCTATACTTTCTCACGTTTCTATGCTCACGGGTTCCCGATGTGGAAAACTAACAAATCGTTACCTCCATATATATCTTCACATCATGATTTCGACCGACTGTTGTTCGGTTGCATACTTAGCCAATTTTATGGATGCAGCTTTGTGGATAGGCTATCGAACTATGGTAGGTCGTGTTCGGTGTATACATCTTGCACCCAAAAATTTCGTGCTCTATAATTTGATCCCACACTCCTCGAACTCTCAATCGTGCCTCTTCCTATGATTAGTTTGTCTATCCTACCTACATTTACATACTTAGTCAAGTTTTCAAAGTTTGGTGGGTTGACGCCTTTCCAGGTTCAGAAACTTTTAAAAGCATTTGTCGATCCCCTCCATCCCCACTACCTTCCTCCCTTCCCAATAGACATTAATTATGCTTTCAAAATTCTCAACGGACCAGGCAGGTTCAAAAAGATTGGATTTAATAAGCGAAAATCTCGAGTACATCTCCCATTAAATTGATAGACACGCGAATATTATGGGATCTGGTAATTTCTTTTGCCTGGATTTTGAATTTGCAAAAAAAAAATAAAAAAATTCTCTTTTAGTTTGTTAAAGGCTTCATCATAGTAATAGTGCAATATTGTACTACTTCACTGTCATCCACGAACGTGTCACCCATAGAGGCCTTGACGTCATGTCCCTCTTTAATATTGTGCATATGTTAACTGTCAGATTTGAGAATCTTCTCAGATATGGGAATGTTAATGCGTGCTATTAGTCACTGTTCAGCGTACATATTTGAAAAGATTGGCATTAATAAGCAAAAATATCGAGAACATCTGTCATTAAAATGAATTAACCCAAAATCTACGGAAGATCATCAAGAGTTTCTTTTAAATACTTATTGACATTTCTCTCTATCATCAAAGAGTTTGGCTTTAGGGTGCCTTCATTCTAATGTTCCTAGTCATGGACATGTAAGACAACTTAGAGATGCGATTGAAGCCCAAATGAAAGAAGAGAGACTGTTTTTATGTGACGTGAGATTTGAGACAAAAACTAACTCTATTATCCAACAGAAACTCAGACAGGGGGAAAAAAAAAAAACAAGTATATTTTGGTTGGTGTTCTCCCTGTATTCGATGCTTTGGTTGGTTGAAAATCCTGCCTGGAGATTTGTTTGTTGATCTTATTTGTTTTCTTGCTAGGAGTTGTAATGGATTTTTAGGTCACGTGCAAAATACTTCTTCGTTGAAGTATATAGTTTCTTCCAACAACACAGATTTGGCAAGTGTATCGATTTCTGCAGATCACACAAGAATTTGTCTTAGTCAAGGGCGTCACACTTACCGTGGCTTGCAAATGGTCTGTGATGTTCATGAAATATTACTCCATTCGCGAATGTACCCAGAAGCAGGTAGCAGAAACTGTATAGTTCGATAAAACGACATATTATCACTACAAAAGTTTCTATTTCAAAGTTTTTTGAGTTGGTTCTGGGTGTGGTAACAGACTTGACAGAAATCCATGTTCTTTGTCAAAGTTTGTTCTCTTTATTTGGTGCCACCTTCGAACATTCCAGACCTTTCTGTGGGCCACCATATCTGCCATTGCTATGACGAAAGATATATTCTGATGCGATCTGAAACATTTGATACACTTGTCATACCTGTGCTGATACGATCTGCAAGATTTGATACACTTGGCAGACCTGTGCTGTTGGAAGAAGTCATGTACTTCAACAGAAGAACATTTTGTAGCCAGATTGGACGTTCCTTCCAATTTACTGTAATAAAACAAAGAAGTTCAACATACAAATCTTCAGGCAGGATTTTCAACCAAACAGATGATCGAATACAGGGAGAATAGCAGTCACAACATACTTGAATTTGTTTTCCATCCCATAGATGATGTCACACAAAAGGACTCCCTCGACTTTGAATTAGGCCTGAATCTCATTTCTAAGTTGTCTTGGATGTCAATGGTCATGAACATTATAAGGAAAGCACCTTAAACCCCAAGTTTTCGACGATAGAGGGAAATTAATACTTGACAAAGAATGGAATGTTGAATAACCATCCAATGCAAGAAGGCCATATCTAGAAGAGACAAGCTATTCAAAAAACTGGGATAGATCTATTTGGCAGCACGAATTAAGTCCAAGACCCGAAATTGATATTCAACTCATTTTTTACGAATAAAGGATTTGATCGTCAAGAAAACTGTCAACAAGCTTCATCATTGTACATATTTTTTATTGGTCGGCGCCAGGCCAAATTGCAATCATTGTGGAAAATAATCTCACTTGTATTTTGTAACCCATCTTATTTGAATATAGAATATTTGCGGTTTTTTTTAATGGTCTTTTCCAATCTTTGGTATTGCTTTTTCATTTTATTTTGTACCTTTTTTCCCTGTGTGTCGTTAAACATGGATGACAAGCTTTTCTTTCCGCTGCCTAGTACTTCAATTTAAATAAAGGCTACTTTATTCATTGCTTACATTTTACATGGAAGAATAATTTGTCATAGGCCATACTTATGTGGCAACAGCCCTATACTTAAAGAAAGAAATTGGAGGACCCGTCCTGCTTTCATTCTTCGGGTCCCATAAATAGAATGAATTAATGAATTACAACAAGGCACCTCAAGTGTTGATGCCATGTTCCTGTTCAATATCTTGCCTATATTGCAACTTCTTCCATTTGATAATATCTGTGCATATATACTAATATGAGTACTATTGGAATAAATTTAAAAACTTCCTCTTGGCCAAAACTTAGTCAATTATTTGGCCACCGGGTCCCGGGTTTGCGGTATTCAACAACTATGTTCCTTGTTCCATCATATACATCTTGCATCCAAAGAGCTTCCGTGATCTGAAATTTATGCTTTAACTAGTGATAACTCACCTTCTAGCCATCGAGCCTCAGGTTTAAGATAACCAACAGTTATGTCCCTTGTTCCTTCATATACATCTTGCAGCCAAAGAACTTCAGTGATCTGCAATTTATTCTTTAACTAGTGATAACTCACCAGGGGTTCGAAAAGCTTGGCATTAATAAAGGAACAATAATTTTATTCTCTGAGATGCTCATCCCTTTTCCCCTTTTCTTCTTCTCATCTATTATCGCTTTCTGGTTATATTGTTAGTTGCCTTTTTATGATCGTGGGTTCCAGGGTTGTTCGACTGACATATATTCATCTCCTTCTATATCCTCACATGTTGAATTCGACCGACCATTGTTCCTTTCCATACTTAGCCAATCTTATGACGACGGTTATCGGGTTGGCTCTTTCGAACTCTGCTTCTTCTTGTCACATTATATACATCTTGCAGTCAAAACTTTCATGGTTTCAATGAAATTTGTGAACCGAAGAGGATCCTGCAAATTGGGAGATGATTTTCATTTGAAACACAAATAATCCATTAATATATATTAGTATGAATACTATTCAAATAAATATCAAAACTTTCTCCATTAATACATATTAGTATGAATATTATTGAAATAGATATCAAAACTTTCTCTTGGTCAATACTTAGCTAATTATCTGGCCACTAGGCCCCGGGTTCACGGTATCCAACACCTATGTCCCTTGTTCCTTCATATACATCTTGCAGCCAAAGAACTTCAGTGATCTGCAATTTATTCATTTACTAGTGAGAACCCGACAGGGGTTCAAAAACATCGGCATTTATAAACAGAAACAAATGGATTTTCAACTGTCAGATACTTAGCCCTTTTCCCCTTTTCTTTTTACCGTCCATTATCGCTTTCTAGTTATATACATAGTCGTCTTTCTATGATCGCTGGTTGCAAGGTTGGAAGGCTAACATATCTTCATCTCCATCTATATCCTCACATGACAAATCCGACCGACTGTTGTTCCTTTCCATACTTAGTCAAATTTATGGCTGCGATTGTCGGGTTGGCGCATACGAACTCGCCTTTTCTTCTTCCCATATATTATCACTTAGTTTCCTTTCTATGATATCCGGTCCTAGGGTTGGCGGGATGACATGTCTTCATATCCATATATATCCTCACATGATGAATCCAACCGACCACTGTTCCTTTCCATACTTAGCCAATTTTATGGACGTGGTTGCCGAGTTGGCACTTACGAACTCAATTGTTTATCATTCTGCGATATACATCTTGCACTCAAAACATCTGTGATCTACAATTCCACAGTGGGTTCCTCATATACATTAAATTCATTCAAAGTATATGTCTCTACCTTCCATCCCCACCAACTTTGTGTCCTTCCTGATATACATTAACTATTCTCTTACTAGTGACAACTGGACACACTGGTATGAAAGAATTGGCACCCGCTCCTCCGCCATATAAAAATTGACTACCAGACTTTGACATCATCCCCTCTTTCATGTTACACATTATGCATTCAAATGTTCCGAGCTATACAATTTGGCCGTCAGGGCCTTGCGTCTTCTGGGGAAACCTTGTCACCCTATTTTGCATCCTCGCGTTGGTGGGTTCACGAAAACTCCAACTCCTAGTCACTGTTTCCTGTTCTGTCCATCCTCATACTTATTTGTAGATATGAAACACCAAAGGTTTAATACTAAAATGACATCATACAACAATTGTAAAAAAAATTCATTAATAAGCAAAAGTCTCGACAACCAACCATCCCTACAGAACTTGTCCAGAAACATGCAAAGAAGATCCTGCCAGGTAATGGAAAATCTATTAAAAATTTCAATATATTAGTGAAAGAAAGTCCCGGCCAATGTTTTTTTGTTCCATACTTGCACACTTTTTCGATTGCGGGTTCCCGAATTGACGACCTCAAAATTGTGTTTCAAATTTTCCACGAGTTGCAAACAGTGCCCGAAGTTCCGCAATATAAAATTTGTCCACGGGAATGTATAAAAGATATTAATTCTCCTCTTTTCCCCCCCTCTATTATCCCTTTGTGTTTCTATATTTATTTGAAGCTATATGATCATGGCCTCATGGATTCACAAATTGGCAACTCTTTATCTATATATTCACACCATGAGCCCGACCGACCACGGTCGCTTTCAATACTTAGCCAACTATTTGATCACCAGGTCCCGGGTTTGCAGTATCCAACACCTATGTCCCATGTTACGTCATATACATCTTGCACCCAAAGAACTTTTGTGATCTGCAATTTATGCCTTTACTAGTGATAGCTCACCAGGGGATCGAAAGGATTTGCATTAATAAGCGAACAGTAGATGTTCTTCTGTGAGATACTTAGCTCTTTTTCCCTTGTCTTCTTCCCATGTATTATCGCTTTCTAGTTATATACTTAGTCACCGTTCTATGATCATGGGTTCCAGCGTTGGCGTGTTGACATATCTTCATCTCCATCTATATCCTCACATGACAAATCTGACCGAGCACTATTCATTTTCATACTTATCCAATTTTATGCCCGCGGTTGTCGGATTGGCGCTTTCGAACTCTGCTGCTTCTTGTTCTGTGATATACATCTTGCAATCAAAATTTTCGTAATCTACAATTCCACCGCATAATCCTTAGTCCTTTTTCCCTTTTCTTCTTCTCGTGTATTATCGCTTTCTGTTTATTTAATTAGTCACATTTCTATGATCATAGGTTCCAACGTTGGCGGGTTGACATATCTCCATCTTCGTCTATATCCTCACATGACGAATCCGACCGATCGTTGTTCCTTTCCATACTTAGCCAATTTTATGGCCACGATTGCTGGGTTGGTGCTTCCAAACTTTGTTGCTTCTTGTTCTATGATTTGTGGTATCGATCACTTATGTTCCCTATTCACGGTATCCATCACTTATGTTCCCTGTTCACGGTATCCAACACTTGTCCCCTATTCCAACATATACATATTGCACCCAAAGAACTTTTGTGATATGAAATTTATGCCTTTACTAGTGTTGGCATAGGGGTAGACCCACGGTTCAATGCTACAACAATGCACCAACAAAACCCTAACTACCGGCCCTTTCAACAACACCTGCAAAGAAGATGAAGTCTCACTCGAGGTACAGGTAGGGGTGGTTGTAGGACTCAGATGTCTGCAACCTTAGTTGGGACACAAATCTATGATTCTAACACTTAATAGATCACTTTAGTAGTTAACATTCATCAATATCCAGTTCTTAGTACAGCGTAGTGAAATCCTACTCTCAGCGCAGATAAACCCTAAACTATAGAGCATCACAGTATTCATTCAAATCTAAGGTATTTAAGCACTGAGCATACTTACATAACTCAAATCTAACATCCATCCACATCATTAAGCACAAAGCATCAACAGATCTATTTATCATTCATCTATATTAAAACACTAAGAAAATAAATACATAAACACATCAACACATCGCAAAAAGCATAGCAACACAACATGTACGTGGTTCACCCCCACCCTGGGGCTACGTCCACCAACTCTTATCTTCTTTATTATCTTGTGTCAAGATTCTTACAGGAACATAGCATCAAAATCCTACTCCGTAGAAGACAAGAGATCTGCGCGCACTCCGCCAGATCCTCCTTCTTCAAGATAGGGTATAACACCAATCCTTTACACAGTTTCTCTTAGCTACTTGCACTAGCCTTGCAAGCTTCACACAGTATGCACAGAGAACTTACAATTCTTGCTTGCACTTAGCACACATCACATAGATGTATATCTCCTTACATCACCTAGACATCTATTTATATTACAAAATTGGGCCTATACATGGGTAAACCCATGGGTCAACATTCCCATACCCATTACATAAGCCCAAAACCCAAAAATCCCTAAAAAGGGGCCAAGATCCCACAATCTTTGCTTCGTCTTGTGTTCCACCTTTGAAAGCCTGTCAAAGTCCCAAAAATAGGTCAAACATGACCAAGAATCCTCAAAACTTGGTCAAGGGCCAACATGCCCCCAACACTCACCTGTGACTCATCCTGAGTCACTCTGATATGATTAGTTCTACTTCAAAAGCCTTGATCTTGGATTGAGCTGCTTCGACTTGTTATTGTGCCATGACCTCTTGTTCAGTAAACTCTTGGATGACTACTTCATTGACAAGTCCCTCTAGACGTTGTTCAGCTACAATGATGACCTGCTCTAGTTCTGCTCCTCGGACTTCAATCTCTATGAACAATTGGCAAACCTCATCCTGTGTAGGTTGGATCCTCTGAGTTACTTCCATGTCTCTGCTTTGGATAGTATGGACATGTTGTTGGGTAGTGCGTTGCTCCTAGGATCACTTCATTATTTCCATAGCTGACAGGGGCTTCAACTACACCTATATTGTTTCTGCTTGATACTTCACCTCTTGGAGCTGCGACTCCAATGCCTTTAGTTTTGGGTTATGAGTTAGTTGCTCATAGGTCTGGGCACTACGATCACTCAGTTGCTTGAATTCCATGGCAAGGGCCTTTATTCCCTCAACTGCGCTCTGGGCAGTTGCTTCTCTTTGATCCCTTACATCCTGCGGAGTGTCAGGCACTGTACGGAGCTCTAATTCTATTATTCTTTGTTGTAGTTGTTGGATAGCTTTCGCAAGATGCTCTACTTGATGAATGACTCAGTCTTCTACCTATGGCTCTAATCCTGTCATAGCGCGAAGTGCTCTGTTGAGTGCTTCTTTTAATTCGAGTTGCTCCATGAGAAACTATTCTTTTCCTTGTTGCATCTGTGCTTTCTCTTCATCAAACTTTTCCTGGAGAGATATATTCTCCTCCTCCACAACTCGGTGTTGTTCTACAAGTACTCCTTGCACTTGCTTCAAGGCCTTGGTGGCTTGTTTTGTTTCTTCTTGTTCTCATCGAAGGTGAGCTTCGGTTGCATCTGCTAATTGGCGAAGTTGGGTTGGCTCATATCCCAACTCTAGTTTTCCCAATGGCAGGGGCATAGTGGAGACTACACGACTAGATTAAAGGGCCTGATGAACCCCTCGGAGTTTGACCTCAATTCTATCATACATTTCCTCTTTCTTGGCTTCTTTTTTCTCTGCAATTTCTAGTGAAGCATCGTTTAGAGCTGCTATGATGAAGTCAAAATCATCGGTAGTGAGTACATTCTACATCTTGGTCACGGTGG
The DNA here is from genome assembly GCA_000966675.3 of Picea glauca. NCBI lineage: Eukaryota > Viridiplantae > Streptophyta > Pinopsida > Pinales > Pinaceae > Picea > Picea glauca. The sequence goes on along the minus strand of JZKD02S1974361.1, from coordinate 176,554 downwards.
CTCTCAGTTTCTTCCCGGAAGAAGGTTTTGGGGGAGAAACCTTCCTCTTCTTCAAGGGGCCAGTCTCATCTCTATTATTTTTTACTTTTCCTTGATTCTATTAAGCTTCTAATTCATCATCAACCCCTCAGTCGGGTGATACTGAAGTATTTTTTTCTAAGGCGTTGCTTAAATCTTGGACCTCTTCAATCTTCTTCCTTCTGTTGGTTCCAGGTGTGTTTTCTTCTTTGTGCATGGCCTCCGGGCTGTCCAATTCAGGGTCAAACATCTCTGTAGGGTCAGTGGGGATAAGGATGTCTTTGGACTAGTCCTTAGTGACCTCCTCAAGGTCCTCTTCCGTGAGATGATAGTACGACTGGAGCTTCTCCTTATGTTCATCGGCTCATGTTGTAATGTAGATGAAATGTTTATCTGCGCGGAACTTCATCAGGGGTCAGAACCTCTATAGGGTGTTCGGTGTTATGCAAGGTTCAACTTCGATGCATCTCTTCAACTGGAGGTAGTATGTATGAAAAACAACATTTTACTACCACTATTTGTTCATATCACTCGAATACCAAAGTGTGGTGAACTTTGCAGCAAGCGGCTCGAATGGCTTGATGTCCGGGAAGGTCGCACCTTCCAGCATTTCCCAAGCAACAAATGCGATGAGGATCAGGAGGCAACTGAAGTGAAACTCGTAGCCCTGATCCTGTGCTCCGCGATAGTCTAGTTCAAGCTGATTGACTAGGTACTTCGCCCAGTTCATCTGTAGTCCTTATACACACTTCCCCATGAGGTTGATGACAAATCCTGTGGCCTGCATGGGTCGGTTATTCCTTACCAGCTTTCCAACTATTAATTGGCATGTTAGGCACACTACACCATTTTGGATGGAGGCTACCTTGTAGCCTCGTGTCCCCTTCTCGACATCGTCATAGGTACCCTTGATCTTCTGTCCTAGTGCGCAATCTATGGATTTTCCTGGATAGAAGTCCTTCAGGTCAGGTCCTTACATACTAAACCCTGTGATCCTATGGATCAACGTCAGATCGACTGTAATACAATGGTCTAGCCATAAGTAGCCGCCATGGTAACATGACAGTAGCATCTTGACACAGGCGTTGACTTCCTGGTGCCTTCCAAAGTGTGTGATTTTCATTACATTTAACAGGGTGGACTACGCGAGGTTCATTGTCCACGGCTGTGGGATTATCTTTGAGTTCTTCCCCTTCATCCTAGTTAGGTATTTGTATGGGGAAAGCATGCTATGGTTTTTTCAATCTCTAGGGTTGAAGTCACTCAACTTCAACACTACGATCTTGTATTGATGTGCTCGAACTACGCGTATCCCCTTCGGGAGGTACGCAGTAACCATGGTGTACTCGAAATATCTTATCACACTATCATGACTCACCGCTCCGGCCAGAGGTGGGATGTAGTCGGGAAATATGGTCGGGATCAACTTCACATTTTCTAGGTCATCGCTGTGTTTGGTTCTCTTTTCTGCTGATGGTCGGGATGATCCGGCTTCACGAGCAGTCGACGAAGAGGCTTGCACTCCTCTTGTCGATGATTCTTGTACACCCATAGGAATTACTCTCTCATACATTACTCATTTGTTCATGAGGTCAATGAGTACCTCCATCACAGACTCTTCGACTACATTAAGTTCTTCGGACATACATGCTCGTGGTTGAATATCTCCAGTTCGAAGAGTGACTAGTCAATGCAATGGAATCGATGACAATAGCACGATAATCACTGTGTGAAATCAGCTAATCTATGAGCTCAGATAATCATGGTTGGTAAAATTGTTCTTGGTGCATGGATCGATGGAATAAATAGATAACTCGGCAACGGATCTCTTGCAATGGGTGAGAAACCTTCATTAACTCAGTTATGTCCATTACGATGTATTCCTAATGGTTTGATGGTGAGATTTCTGACCATAAATGCCTTTCTACCCATTCAGGGCATTGGTCTAATGGCTATATTGCTTCGTCATGGCGAAGTGCCATGTGACATTGTTCTGATATCCCGGCAAAGTTCCAATTTTGTAAATTTTCCTTTGGCGAAGTTCCTTCTGGAACCTTATGTAACTTTTCAATATTAACTCTCTTATTACTTAAATTTCTAGCCTTTTCCCTAGTGAGTTTTGTCTCAGTATTCCTTTTTCCATTCTGATTCTTATCCCCTCTTGGTATAGTAACTTCGCGCTGTTGAGATTCTTTCAGGGGTAATACTTCATCTTTATTTGGAAAAGGTACTTCAGTCTTCTATGGGTCTTCTAGTGTTCTTGCAACTTCGACACCCAAGTCTCTGGTGTAAAATAACTTCGTTTGGTTCTCCTGTTCTTCAATCAAGTGTGCAATCCTCCTAGTCATGAAATCTTTTAACTCTTTCTTCTTCTGCTCTAACGTTTCTTCTTCCTTCCTTCTGGCATGATCTCTTTCATTCCAAGGTTTTCCTAGTAACATAGCAAATGGAGCGTTGTTCTCAATAAATTTAACAACTTCAAATTCTTCCTCTATCGAAGTTCCATTGGCACTCATAGATATCTGGGTGAGCTTCCCACACAAGGTTATCATCTTTCCTCTGAATCGTACTATTCCTCCCAATGAAGGAATCATAGCAGGATTCCCTAAAGTTTCCCAAGTTCTTTTTGTCATAATATTCACCTGCGTTTCTTCATCCAGAACACGGTCAATGTCGAAGTCTCCTATTCTTGCTTCTATGCCTTCTTTTTCTTTGAATATCTCTGATAAGCTAACATGTCGATGGTTATTCAGGGTTCTTTCACCTGTAGCAATACTTTCTCTGATTCTTTCTAGGGTTCTGTCTCGGATTCAGTTGCTTGACCTTTCTCATGGTCTTCTTGTCTCATATTCATCTTTTCAACCTTAGCAATCATTCTAGGGAAATCCAATAATTCATGGTCCATAGAATTGCAACAGAGGCAACTAGGTCTCCTTCCAGGGAATTCCTTAGAAAGATGTTCTAGTTTTCTACAATTCTAACAAAGGGTTAATCCTCTCTTTCTTTTAAATGATCCCCAACCTTTCATGTACTGCGCGCTAGGATCATAGTAGCTAACCTGCAACAAATTATTTCTAGGGTCCTGCATGCAATTGTTAGTCCAAACATTCTCTCTATGCATAGGTATAACATATCTTTCACTATTCTTATCAGATATAATTATACCGAATCTTCGTTCATCTATCAGTGCTCTAGTTTTCAAGCTAGGAAAAATCTTATCAAAACTTCCTAGATCCATACTTTTGAAAAAAAAAATCCACTTATCTTACTTTTACAAAGATAAAAGCTTACAGATATTACCTCTTTAGTCTCTCTTTCACTTTTATCAGGGCACAAAGCTCCCAAATCTTACCTCTTTTCTTCATATCTGACCCTTCCTCTTGGCATGGAGCTCCACATATCAACTAGTTCTACGTACTAGGGAAACAGTTCTATGCACAGAGCTTTTCTCTTTTTCAGTTTATATTTTCTCATAAGGCTCCCTTTTCCTCAGTTCTTAGCAATCACAGTTTCAAGTCGAATCTTTGCACAAAGCTTCTTCTTCCTCAATTCCCAGCAATCATAGTTTCAAGTCGGATCTTTGCACAAAGCTTCTTCTTTCTCATTTCCCAGCAATCACAGTTTCAAGGCCCAACAACGGAACTGTTTTTTGTGACAGGGGAATACCCAGGATTCAACGCTACAACAACGCACCAAAAAAACCCTAACTACCGGCCCTTTCGACAACATCTGCTAAGAAGATGAAGTCTCACCTGAGGTAGAGGTAGGGGTGGTTGAAGAACTGAGATGTATACAACCTTAGCTGGGACACAGATCTGTGATTCTAACACTTAATAGAGCACTTTAGCAATTAACATTCATCAATATCCAGTTCTTAGTACATCGCAGTGAAATCCTACTCTCAGTGCAAATAAACCCTAAACTATAGAGCATCATAGTATTCATTCAGATCTAAGGTATTTAAGCACTAGGCATACTTACATAAGTCAGATCTAACATCCATCCACATCATTAAGCACAAAGCATCAACAGATCTATCTATCATTCATCTATATTAAAACACTAAGCAAATGAATACATAAACACATCAACACATCGCACAAATCATAGTAACACAACATGTACATGGTTCACCCCCACCCTAGGGCTACGTCCACCAACTCTTCTCTTCTTTATTATCTTGGGTCAAGCTTCTTACAGGCACATAGCATCAAAATCCTACTCTGCAGAAGACAAGAGATATGCATGCACTTCGCCAGATCCTCCCTCTTCGAGCTAGGGTATAGCACAAAGCCTTTACACAGTCTTTGATGGCTACTTGCACTAGACTTGCAAGCTTCACACAGTATGCACAAAGAATATACAATTCCCTCTTGCACTTAGCACACATCACATAGATGTATATCTCCTTACATCGCCTAGACATCTATACATGGGTAAACCCATGGGCCAACATTCCCATACTCGTTACATAAGCCCAAAACCCAAAAATCCCTAAAAAGGGGTTGTGATCCTGTGATCTCTGCTTCATCTTACGCTCTGCCTTTGACAACCTATCGAAGTCCCAAAAATAGGTCAAACATGACCAAGAATCCTCAAAACTTGGTCAAGGGCCAACAACTAGTGAGAACTCAACGGGGGTTCCAAAGGATTTGCATTAATAAATGAACAATAGATGTTCTTCTGTGAGATACTTAGCCCTTTTTTCCTTGTCTTCTTCTTGTGTATTATCGCTTTCTAGTTATATACTTAGTTGCCTTTTTATAATCGCGGGCTCCAGTGTTGGCGGGCTGACATATCTTCATCTCCATTTATATCCTCACACGACTAATCCAACTGACCGTTGTTCCTTTCCATACTTGGCCAATTTTATGACCGCGGTTGCCGAGTTGGAGATTTCAAGATCTGTTGCTTCTTGTTCCATGATATACATCTTTCACTCAAAATTTTCGTGATCTACAATTCCACTGCAAACTCCTTAGTCCTTTTTCCCTTTTCTTCTTCCCGTGTATTATCGCTTTCTGGTTATTTACTTAGTGTCCTTTCTATGATCGCAGCTTCCAGCATTGGTGGGCTGACATATCTCCATCTTCGTCTATATCCTCACATGATGAATCCCACCCATCGTTGTTCCTTTCCATACTTATCCAATTTTATGTACACAGTTGTTGGGTTGGTGCTTTCGAACTTTCCTGCTTCTTGTTCTGTGATATACATCGTGCACTCAAAACTTCTATGCTCTACAATTCCACCGCAGACTCCTCAAAATCGAAGCTTCACTCTACCATGACTCACAAATGTTTTGAAGTATTTGTCTCTACCTTCCATCCCCACTAACTTCATGTCCTTCCTAATATACATTAGCTATGCTCTTACTAGTGACAACTGGACACACTAGTATGAAACAGTTGGCATTAGACCCTCCACAATATACAAATTGAATACCGGATTTCGACATCATCCGCTCTTCCGTGTTACAGATTATGCATTCAAATGTTACGAGCGATACAATTTGAACGTCGGGGCCTCACGTCTTTTGGGGAGACCTTGTCAGCCTGTTTTGGATCCTCGTGTTGACGGGATCATGAAATGTCCAATTCTTGGACATTGTTTTCAGGTTGGCGCTTTTGAACTCTGTTGGTTCTTGTTCCGTGATATACATCTTACACTCAAAATTTCCATTATCTACAATTCCATCGTGCACTCAAACCTTTTTCCCTTTTCTTCTTCCCATGTGTTATCGCCTTCTGGTTATATACTTAATCGCCTTTCTATGATCGTTGGTTCTAGAGTTGGCAGGCTGACATATCTTCATTTCCATCTATATCCTCACATGACGAATCCGACCGACCATTGTTTCTTTCCATACTTAGCCAATTTTATGGCCATGCTTGCCAGGTTGGTGCTTTCGAACTCTGCTGCTTCTTGTTCTGTGATATACATCTTTCACTCAAAATTTTCGTCATCTACAATTCCACCGCAGACTCCTCGAACTCGCGAGCTTCACTCTACCACGGTTCACAAATTTTTCAAAGTATATGTCGTTTCCTTCCATTGCCACTAACTTCCTTTCATTCCTACTATACATTGGTTGTGCTCTTACTAGTGACAACTAAACACACTGGTATGAAATAGTTGGCACTTGGCCCTCCGCAATATACAAATTGACTACCGGGTTAACATCGTGTACTCAAAATTTTCGTGATCTACAATTCCACTGCAGACTCCTTAGCCCTTTTTCCCTTTTCTTCTTCCCGTGTATTATCGCTTTCTGGTTATATACTTAGTAGCCTTTCTATGATCACAGGTTCCAGTGTTGGCGGGATGACATATCTTTATCTCCATCTATATTCTCACATGATGAATCCGACTGATCATTGTTGCTTTCCATACTTAGCCAATTTTATGGCCGTGGTTGTCGGGTTGGTGGATTCGAAATCTGTTGCTTCTTGTTCCATGATGTACATCTTTCACTCAAAACTTATTTGATCTACAATTCCACTGCAAACTCCTCAAAATTGCAATCTTCACTCTACCATGGTTCACAAATGTTTCAAAGTATCCATCGCTCCCTTCCATCCCCACTAACTTCTTGTCCTTCCTAATATACATTGGTTATGCTCTTACTAGTGACAACTATACACACTGGTACAAAACAGTTGGCATCTGGCCCTCCACAATATACAAATTGACCATCAGGTTCTGACATCGTCCCCTCTTCTGTTTTACAGATTATGCATTCAAATGTTCTGAGCGATAAAATTTGACCATCGGGGCCTCACGTCTTCTGGGGATACCTTTTCAACCTATTTTGAATCCTCATGTTGACGGGTTCACGAAATCTCCAATTCTTAGTCACTGTTTCAGGTTGGTTCATTTGAACTCTGTTGTTTCTTGTTCTGTGATATACATCTTGCACTCAAAATTTCCATGATTTAAAATTCCACCGCGGACTCCTTAGTCCTTTTTCCCTTTTATTCTTCCCATGTATTATCGCTTTGTGGTTATATACTTAGTCTCCTTTCTATGATCGCGGGTTCTGGCATTGGCGGGCTGACATATCTTCATCTCCATCTATATCCTCACATGACGAATCCAACTGACCGTTGCTCCTTTCCATACTTAGCCAATTTTATGGCCGCGATTGTCGGGTTGGCACTTTCGAACTCTGTTTCTTCTTGTTTCGTGATATACATCATGCACTCAAAAATTCCCTGATCTACAATTCCACCACAGACTCCTTGAACTCGCAAGATTCACTCTACCATGACTCACAAATGTTTCAAAGTATCTATCGTTTCCTTCCATCCCCACTAACTTCTTGTCCTTCCTGATATACATTAGCTATGCTCTTACTGGTGATATACAAATTTCCCTCTGGATTGTCCTATCATACCCTCTTCGGTGTTACACATATTGCACTCAAAAATTTCTGAGACATACAATTTGACCCTCGCACCCTCACCTTCAACGGTTGTACCTTGTAACCCTATTTTGAAGCTGCTTTTTCCCGTCCCCGTGACCTTCGTAGTTCTTTCTTAGTATGCAATCAGAAACCTTTCATGCTAACAGCTGACCATGTAGGAACCGTCAACATTGTCATTAATGAGCGAAACGCTTGAGGATATCTCTGATTATTACGCATTAAACCGAGATCTACGGAGAGTTATATTGTCTCTTCCGATTGTTCATCTCAAACACGCGTTGTCGTGTTGGCCAGTTCAACAAATTTACAATGCTTAATCACTCATTGTCATATCCTCCATGTTCTCATTTCTATGTATGCAATTACTAGTGTTTAATGTTAATAGGGCATCATGCAACAACCATCGAAATTGTCATTATTGAACAAAAGTCTCGAGGAGATCTCCCATTCACACACATTGGACCAAGATTTACGCAACATTATATTATCCCTTCCAACTTTTCATTTCATTCATCGTCTGGAGAAAAACAAACGTTCTTATGGACTTATGGTAGCAGTTTGACAACGATTTTGTGGATATACATTAAATATCTTCAAACACTAGGACCAAAACTTCCAGTGGTCTAGGGCATACTTTTACTATTCATCTTGTTTTGCCCAGAACGAATTGATTTGGACCTCTAGAATCACTCGTGCAGGCTGCTTCCCTGAGGTTTTTGACTGTAAGGAGGTGGTCTCTTGGTGCACCAAAAAATATATTCCAAGCCAGATAATTATTCCACACGACCATTCTCCTATTTCTTTGTCACCTCATGTCTTCCACAAGATGTTAAAATTGTTGGAGCCAACATTGACCTTTAGAGGACAATATTGCAAGCAGCTCCTAGAAAAAAATGATAACGGGTTGGACATCTTAGCCGAGTTCCTTGAAGACTCAACAACAGTTCCTGAAGATATCACAAAGTTGCAGGTAAGTTCCTTTAGAAATCCATTCCGGGAAACTGCTTGGTTGTTTACAACAATAATGGGATAGGCATCCATGGCAAGCATTTCCCATATAATTATTTATATTTTGTACTTCACAGTCAAGGAATAATTCATTTTCAATTGGGGGAAGCTAATTTCCATTGAGATCTGTTCCCAGTTGTCATGATTCAAAGAATCAAATAAATTTTATATGTCATCCTACACTATTTTCGCAATAGTGCATTGTTGTCTGTTTCCAAAACTTTCTCTTTCCAAGAAAATAAGTTGTGGATTCGACCCAGTAACATTTTGGTACCAAGCCCTGTGGAGGCACAAGGCCTCCCATTGTTTTTATGAAGTTTTTAATGGCTTTGTCTCAGTTTTCAGAGATTTATTGTTAGGGAAGGATGCTCGGTGGATGTCTAGCCAGGAAACCAAGTTTTTGAATAGGAAGGGCACACTTGAAGAAAAGGAAAATCACAGTGTACTAATGGTATTTGGCTCTAAGTAAAATCCTTCTTTCCTTCCATGCCACATCACAGACAAGATGTTTGTTGCAGAAATAACAAGGCAATATAACCACTGGTTGAATTTTTTCCATGACAAGAAAAACAAATAGTTCATTCCTCAGCCCTGGAAAGTCAGGGACTTTGTGTGCAGGAACGTCAACAAGATTGACAAATTTTCTGGCCATTTCAAGAAGTTAAACCTAGCATATGTTCGACCCTAATGGTATTTTTTGAGAACATTTACTAGAAGTTGGCTTTAGTAGCTCTTTCATTCATAGACACCTGACCGAAGATAGGGACAGTGACGACAACAATCTTGCTTCTGGCGATTGCGACGCAGAGACATTGCAAAGAGAAACTGAATTGTACAGACAACAGGGAAAAGTATCCAATGAGAAGAGTGCCCAATCCCCCACCAGCACTCCCAAGAGCATGACATCATGGAGCATCACTTCAACAGCCCAACCTAGTAAGAAAGAAACCCATAAATCTTCGAACGGAGGAGGAGATAAGAACCCTCCTCGCATAAAAATTGATAGTTCTCACAAAATTCCACTAAAGAAGAAGAGAAAAAACAGTGTAGGGCAGGCGAACGAACCCGAAATTGAAAGTGAACAGGTGAAACTTGAAATTGAAACTGAGAAAATGCACAAAATTGGGTCATCCGCAATGGAAATAGTTGAGACCAACATTTTTGACAAAGATGAATCCTTTGTATTCCAGAGCGTTGTTTTATACAACCAATCTAAAAATATGGTCATTGAAAAGAGAGATGTAACAAATAGGAAAGGAAAATCTCGCACAGAGATTAAATTTAGGAAAATGTGGCCGTCCCAAATCTCCCTATTTCACCACGTAACTTGTGTTTCTCTTGATGATTTCATTAGAGGAATTGAAGTGGAAAATGCCAGACTGAAAGACCGCCTCAAGGAATTTGAGGAGGCTTTCATTGCCACCCCATAATTTTCCAGTCCTTTGGAAAAAAACATGCCTGCTAGCACTGCAGCCAAGATAAAAGTATCCTCTTCCCTCCTTGCATGCTCTAGAGCCCTTGTAGAGAATAACATTAAGAAAAGAATGCAGCTAGTTACTGAATCTTGGGAAACATCACAAAATATAGTTTCCTTCGAAAAGAAGGAAAATGATTTTCTCGAACATTTGGAGGCTAATTTAAAAAATGATCAACGTTTCTGTGAACAGGTGCTGACCCATTTTTCCAACCATGTCATCAACACCTCGGAACTGAAAAGAAGACAAGAGAAACTCCCCTCCCCAAAGCGGAACAAAAAAGTAAAAGCATGCTGGGAAAAGAAAGTTAAGAGCTTGGAGCTCATTGTCGAATAATGTAAACAAGCCATATTAGAAAAGGAAGAATTATTCACAAGCCTGATCCAAATACACTTAGTTGGAAGTACCAACAAGGTTCAAGACCCAAACTTAATTCTTAAATCCTTGTCAATTACCAAAGAATCCTTCGATGAACAACTTGATATTTTAAAGGGGTTGTCTTTCAAAAAGTTTTTTGGCATAGTTGAACATTGTGTAGATGAGCTCGAGTGCTGGGTACTAGACTATTCAACACACAATGAAGAAATTGAACAGAGTCTGCATAGTATTTCAATGGATCTAAGGAAATTAGAAAACGATCTTGACGACATAGAAATATGGGATGAAATAAACATGGCCCCCATGAGAAGCTACATTGAAGAATAGTTCCAACAGAGAATGGACAACCTCATCTAGGAAGGGCAACAACTGGTCGACACGATTCCACTGACTATCAATGACAGCAGCAAAAACACATCGGCTTCATAGTAAGTCTATACTGTCATCTTGTTTTCTTTATCAATCTAGTTTAAGTCTATACTGTCATATTGTTTTCTTTATCACTCCAGTTATTACCTCTTTATATAGAAAATTGTAACCAAACACTCATAACTTCCAATTTCTTCTTTTCAAGTCTTCCTCTCTACTGTCGTGCACTTCTTCTTTCGACATTCCTAATTCTTGTACTTATTTATTTTTATGGTCCACGGGAGCCCCAATCATAGTCTATACGACAAACGCATTTAAATTTCCATAAATATGTAACAAAAATTATTATTTTTTGATAAATTTCAAAGAAAAATGATTTGTTGCAAGACGTTATTACTATTCTATTGTATGCTAAATTTTGGGTGTCCATGAACCTTTGTTGTTTGTTTCAAAGAAAACTAATTCAGGAATGATAGATTTTTTGTGTCCTATTGTATGCTAAATTGTTTTTGTCCATGAACCTTTGTTGATGTAAGAGACGTTATTACTTTCAAAGAAAACTAGTTCGAGAATGTCTGTGTTGCACGACGTTGTTACTATTCTATTGTATGCTAAATTTTCGATGTCCAGGAACCTATAATTTGATAAATTTCAATTTTATTCGGGAATGCTAAATTTTTTTTGTTTTTGTCCACGAACCTATGTAACAGACGTTATTACTATTCTATTGTATGCTAAATTTTTTGTGTCCAGGAACATTTTAAACTAATTCGAGAATGCTAGATTTTTTGTGTCCTATTGTATACTAAATTTCTTTTGTCCAGGAACCTTTGTAGTTGTAACAGACGTTATTACTTTCAAACAAAACTAGTTCGGGAGTGCCTTTGTTGCACAACGTTGTTACTATTCTAGTGTATGCTAAATTTTCGGTGTCCATGAACCTATAATTTGATAAATTTCAATTTTATTCGGGAATGCTAAATTTTGTTGTTTTTATCCACAAACCTATGTAACAGACGTTATTACTATTCTATTGTATGATGAATTGTTTCTGTCCATGAAACTTTTAAATGTTGATGTAACAAACGTTATTACTAGGAACCTTATTATTATTGTACACTAAACCTTTGTTGTATTCTATTGTATGCTAAATTTTTTGTGTCCAGGAACCTTTTAAATGTTGATGTAACAAACGTTATTACTAGGAACCTTACTATTATTTTACACTAAAACTTTGTTGATGTAACAAACATTAATAACTTTTTATAAATTTCAATTAAAACTAATTCGGGACTACCACATGTACTTCAACTTGCTTCCCACGTGTCTGTACTCGGTCGCATTTATTCCCATTCCAACTTGGCAGGGACTACGCCATGCAACACTTGCTTATTCTTTGTATCCTCAACTTGGTTGGACCCTCCACAATCAAATGCATGATGACACTTAATTCTAAATTTAAAAAAAAAAAAATGATAAATTTAGACATTTAAAACTAAATAATTATCTACTTGGTCAATTGTCTTAAAGGAGGTGGCTAGTATGGATCATGATGCATGAGAGGGGATGGTAAGGGGAGCCAATGATGGTTGATATGACCTTTCTAGATCAGTATGTTGTTGGATATAAATGGCTCAGACCCAAAACAGTCTTCTAACCTAGAAAATTTAATTACCAGCCAAGATGGTAGTTGGGAAGTATTATTCAAGAGTAAATGAGGAGATGGGAAGAGTTCCCATCGAAAACAATTCCTGATTTGATCCACGAAATATTGTTGGGAAAGGAAATAAAAGTCAGGAAAATGATGGGAAGAGGGAAGAAGATACACAAAAGTAGGTACAAGAGCGCTTGGAAAATGTTTTCTAATCAAGATGATAAACGAAGATGTACAGTGTACCGATTGAGTGAGCAATCACACCAGACTCCCTTGCTTGGTGGATAGAAAATTGAACTGCCAGAGCCCTATGGGAAAAGGAGAGTAACCTTTGTCCCTTGATGTAGCTAATAAAAAAATAAAACTTCATATATCTCATGGCATCATGATCTATCTAGGGGGTGGCTAGTTGAGGAATACTCAAAGAGAAAACTATGCCTTTGGTTGGGTGGAAAAGAGAACCCCTTTCAATAGTTTCCCACTAATTTCAAACTTCAAATAAGTGTGAATATGAGCTTCATATAGTCTTGAATGTTTTGTTGTAACATGTATCTTCTTGAGTTAGATAATGGAAAAATCTATTATAATGTTTGAATGTTATAAATTATGGCTTTGATGGCCTAGCAGCCTGGAAAATTGAAGTAAAACATGAATATCCTATTTTGTAGATGGTTTTTTCCTACCTATGTTTAGAAAGGGAGAAATACTAGCAATGGGATTTTAACTGAATTTGGGGACATAACGCTTTGGCCCCTGTGTTGGTTGGAAAATCCTCAATGGATTTCCCAAGGACCAAACCCACATATATAGATTCAGGGCAGACTCTATGGGACTACTCCAGTCTTGCTGATCCCAAAACATTACCTTTTTCTTATTGTGGAATCTAAGTTCTATAGACGAAGGGTGCTTCCTTCAAACCATTTTTCCGAGTGACAGTAGGTTCAAGTCTGCGGCCTTAAAAAAATATTGGATAATATTTAAGAGTGTATACCTTGGGGCTTGCCAAAATCCCATATGACCAGGACCCTGGAACTCTACACTATGCTCAAACGGAGCTAATCCTTCTGAGCTTCGGGACTTCAGAGGTCCAGAGCTCCAGGATGTTGAAACCTAACAACATTCAAATCCTATTGAATTTAATATGTTGAAATGGTAACCAGATGGTTTGAATAGCAATTGGAGGTTTCCTATCCATTTTCATGGGATCCACTTTGTCATTCAACCTTCACCAACTTTTTGGCCGTGGAGTTACGCAAGTCGTTTATCATAGAAACATCGAGATCTTTCCTGACTGTTGGATATACATTATGGTCAAATTCGATGTTGACTCACTCCGGGAGTAAAAATGTATTAAACGACCGAAACTCCTGAATGCCAAAGTCGTGAAGTAATGCGAGCCGTAGATCTAAGGATCCTTCAGGATCTCTCTTAACCATTAGATCGAGCCTAGTGGAAGGATAGGGTAAGAGATAATTTTGACCGAAAACAAGTAGTCGTATCCCCTTTATGATGTATTTGGTAGGTAAACCTTCGGGAGTTAAATAGGTTAACACCTGTAAGGGACGTGAAGCCATCATAGTCCCAAAGTGGTGAAATCCCGTCAACCATCATATTGAGGGAAGGAATTCACAAACATTGTGGATCGTTGATTGAGGGTCCATTGGGAAAATTTCTCGACTATTCGATCTACTAGTGGAAAGATAGCGTAAACACTTCGATGAAGTCTTACTCTGGGAAATGTAAGGTACAAGGGGTAAGAATATCCCGAAGGTCGGAGTATGTGGTGAGGAAATTCAGAACTCTGAGACTTCGGGGCTCCGAGAGGTTTGACATCTTGGTGCACATGTTAAACGTTGAAGTGTTGAAGGCTGGAGTACGTGGCAGGAGTTCTAGAACTTCATAACTCCATGAATCTGGGACTAAAAGAAAAATGCGAGGATGTAGGAAGGTGGTTTAAACGTCGAGTGTCGAAGCACTGAAGTTTCCCATGTTGAAGTGTCTGACCCTGATTGGATGATCCCGCATACGCTATGGTGATATGGTGTGCTTGGATGGATCCACGTGGCATCATGGGATTTGTCATGAGAAAAGTGTGGAACCCTTATTGTCATGTTTAATCTCTGTGTTAAGCACAAATTAATCTTAGCCATCAGATCCAAGGGTGGATAGAATCTCCACCATGTATTTTGGAGTGAAAAGAGTCCTTCAGACTTCAAAACTCCCTAAAGTTTGTAGACCTGTACAAGAATATCGAAGGGGTCGAAGGCCTGTTACCCAATAAGGCTCGTGATATATCCCATGCAACCACCCCTCCCATTGCCATGTCATTGCTAGATGATGACAACTGAGGTCATATCAATGCCATGTAGGATGCTACGAATGAGGTGGATCCACATAGGTGCAACATGGCCTCTGACCAACAATACCTCGAGAAGTTCATGGGGCCATAACTTTCGACTCAGAACTCATTTTTGGACGAGTTTATAGTCATTGGAAAGATCTTGGAGAGCAAAAGGAAATGGTACCCTTATTCAAGGAACTAAAAGAACTTGTAGGAAGGTGAAAATTTTATACCCCATACCTTAAAAAGGTACTTAAGGGGTTGGGTGTGTGACACATGCCATAATGTCAAAGACAACTCAACAATGAGGGCCTTTTTCATTGTATTTGCATTTCCATAACTGAAGAAAAGAGTGTAGAGCATAGGCCTCACCTTCTAGTTGGGTTTTCTCCCATATTGGGTTTCCCAGGATATATCTTATGTTCATTTGTGGGTGGATGGTGTGTTATTTTTCTCATTTCTTTCATTTTCATATTTCAGTTATTTCATAAATTCAAGCAAAGATAGTAATTAATTAATCTGGGATCGAATGAAAATTATTTTACATATTCTAATATTTCATAATATTATAAGATATATTGTGAAAAACTATTCTAGTGGAATATCCATGGTAGTTTACAGTTCAAGAACCAAACATGATAAGCATCGAACCCACACACAAAATTTAAAAATCACTCATATCATGCACCTATGTACAAGGCACTACACATTCTAATAGTTTACGCAAAGTAGAGCCCATTAATAGGCTCAAGTCAAGGATTCCTATCATCGATGAAATCATGGGATATTGTCGACATCGTATGGCACACCATTCTAGGGCCATTCCACATAGAATCAAATTTCCACGTTCCTAAATATTCATGATTTTGGTCAGAAACTAGAACCAAGTCACTATCAAGAAATACATGAGGAAAAATACGACAAGCATCCTCGTGAGCTATTGTATCTTCTTGATGATTACCATAAACACATGGGAAAATTATGATGCATTTTTCTTTGATATGGTTTAGAGCATAGGATTCAGTGGCAAGTTACAAAAAATAATTTTGAGACTCAAAATATTCAAGAACTAGCATTTCACTGGATGCCCCCAAAAATGTCCCCTATCATGAATTAAGATTTTTCATGTCATTCTCAAGACTTTCCAAATAAAGAAGAAAATATGATTGATTATCAATATCTTCCCGTTTCTTATCAACTAAACCCATGACCTCCATGATTCCCTCATCTGAATGCAACTTAGTATCTAGAAAGTTATGCGAACTGGGAGGATTGACAATTGAGGTGGGAAAATTATACCAACCATACTCCACAACATGATGGAGATATTGATTAGTGTCAATATATTCCAATTGGATTTCCTTATAGGTAGTATCATCCTCACTAAGTATCATATATGACCTAAACAAGTCTACTTCTAAAAGATTAGGCATCACCCAAGGATCCAAGGACCATTGTGATTCAAGAGTGCTTGAAGATATCATACAAATAGGAGATGTGTTTTGTGTAATGAGTGGTAGGGGTAGGGTAAATGTACCCATTAGTGATTAATCCTTGAAAATCCCCATACAAACACTATCATAATCACTCGAGGAACCACTGATGAATGGAATTCTTGTAGCATTGTTAATCCTATAATCAGGTGTGCAATATGCCAACTAATTGATAGTCACCACCTTCCCTTCATGTGGAAAGTGGATAAATTTGAAGACCAAGGAGGAAATAGCCATCATTGTGTAGAACCAACATTTCCCAAAGTAAAATATTGTAATCTAATGGAATGTTGACTACCTTGACTTCAAATGAGACAATATTTCTACCTAACTCCACATGAAAGGTGGAAATGATTCCATGAGGCTTAAAAATGTGTCCATCAAATTCCTTCAATATGGTGTTGGAATGAATGAGCTCTGGAGAACCCATATCTCCCCAACATGACAAAAACATAATAGAAGGACCCATATCAACAACCATTCTAAATATATTCTTTCCATGTGAGACTACTTGTATCTAAAACGAAATCTAGTGCGGGAGCCTAGGAAGACTTTGGTGAGTGTAAAATGTAATTAACCAAATATTGCATATTTAGACATGCATAGTCTTAAACCATAATATGTAATAATTCTTGCATAAACACCCTACTGGGTATGTTCATATACAACAACAATCCACAAACACAATATTTTACTTCTTGAATCATTAAGCTATCATTTATTACTATAAAGCATTTCATAATTGTATATGTAATAATATACATTAGTTCATGCATGTGACCCCAAACCAAAATGTATATTAAAACCTTCACAAATTTTGGGGACACAACAATATATATGCATCCTGCATTTTTCCCTAATAGGGTGTGCATTTTCTTAAAAGCCCTATTTTCATGAAATTTCATAAGGACAATGTGCATAATGTGCATAATTTCATGTGAGGTAGCATAATTGCATAATGTGCACAATTTCATGTTAGGTAGATTTCATTTCATGCTTTGGAATTTTATATCTTATCTAAAGTAGGATTTGATATATGAAAATATATCTAGGGTTTGGTTTAAATCCATCATCATTTGTATTGAGGCTCAACCCACAACTATTTAGATTAATCGGGTTTTGTCCACCTGTTGACGGGCCATAATGAACCTCTCAATCAGATGAGGGAAAAATCTCAATGGCAGGTCCCTATTATACCCACTGTCATTTGGGGTAGTGCTTCCGACCATATTTTGGCCTGGTTACCAACTAACTAAAATAATAACTAAATATTAATCTGAGAACAGAAGGTTCTCATATGAATTAAAAAATATAAAAAAGAAGTAAATCTGACTAACTAAAGTTAAGCTAAGGTGTATGATTATTATTCTAAGATGCAGTTTCTAACTAATTCTAAACTAACCTATCTTGATCAAGAGAAAACTAACAAAATAAATTAATACAGTGAAATATATGTATTACTTGCATAGAAGAAATTCATAACACAAGCAATATACAAGTTTAATAGCATAACTGGCTAGGATCAAATAATTGATTAATTAACAGCAGTACGCTATCATTGTACACTCATTCTGAAAATCATGGTAACTGTAAACTGTAAACATTAATTTAGAAGTAATTCATCAACCAATATTCACAGACTACAGTAAGAGAGATGCATAAATATAATAGTCACATTCATACACATCAATACCATAATCTCCAATTAAAAATGTCTTTGGGATTCAAATTAACTTGCAACAGAAATATTGTCTTCCTACATTCCAAAACCAAAATCCCTTTCAAATGGAAAGTGTCCCCTGTTTATAGTGAGGGGCAACTGTTTACAATTGTTCTTCTTTGAAATCATGAAGTTAGGGCCATTTCACAAAAAGGGACTCTTCATATCCCAAATTCATAATTGAGATTACAATAACCGAAGAAAGAAACATATGGAAGGAACTGTGGGATTTGTAATCATGAACTGCCTTGTTTCTATACTTGATATTGGTATTCTTTCCAAATGGAATGATCACTTAATATTCTCTCGAATTTTATTGATTGCAATCTCTCCAAGATCGACTCTCTATTGCAGAATTTGGAAGACACTTCTTGATATAACTGTTCTGATGTGTCCTTTACAAAGGATTGGATTTTCTGGGTGAGTTGGGTGGGTTTCAACAGGTGTTCTTCCATTGATTTTTATTCAATTGACTTTTCTTCAAATTGGCTTAGATTCTAGATGTTTGCATGGATGTATTTCTTGAGGTCCTCCACCACAACCATTATGGTGCTGATAGCTATTTTTTTTTATCAATGGAATGCATTGGTTGTACCCCTGCCTATTCATGGATATCATTTGCATCTTTCCATAGTTTAGTGCAAGTGTTGGTTGCTTATCCTTGGGTGTAGAGAGCACTCATTAAGAGAGGTCTACTAGTGTCAAAGAGCATTTGGTATTTGAGTCTTTCCCTCTTTGAATATACTGAAAGTGTGGTAGGTGGAGGTTGGTGCATGTCCTGCCAACTAATCATCTCCTCTAAGGATTCTCTTGCTTCCTTATACATTTCTTGATTCTCTATCAATGTGCTTTGCAGCCTGAGTTTTTCATGTCGCTCAGAGCGTATGAAAATTAGTAGATCAAGGAGCTCATTCTTTTATGTTGCTAATTTTTCACTTAATGTCAGTGCTTATGCCTTGATGGATTCCACAGTGCATGTCGAGGCTCTGGTCTCTTCTAGGGATTTGTTGAGTTTTTTCTTTTCCACCTCTAACTCATTTCTATGGGTGTCCCATTGGATTTTCATTCACTTCTGAAATTCTATATTCATATGGTCTCTTTTCTCTTGTAGGGATATTTTCATCTTCTCTGAATTGAGGCCGTCGGTTGCTTTTACAATGTCGGTTGAGGGGCAAGAAATAAATTTTATATATCACAAAAGTGTTGTTTGTAATTAACGATCCATAATTGAGAGCAATATACATGGATGGGAAGTTGATTTTGGTTCTAGTTCCACCCCAAATTGGGAAATTGTACAGAGGAACAAATGTCATCGATCATGTAGGACGACATATAAAAACATGATTTCTTCATACCTGGGAGATTCTTTGCATGAAGACATATGTTGAAAAGTAGGATATCTTCCCAGTTGAATATTTGTCCCATTATGATGATGGTGTGTGCCAAAGGAAGCTAGTCAGTTTGAAAATGTGTGCTCTTTTCTTCCCCATACAGGCGGCAGAGCATGGATAGCAACAACTTGTAGAGATTTTTGAGCCTGTGGGTAGGAACTAATTTATGGCCTTGTTTCAGGGTTTCGTCTTTGTCTACCCACCAATGCTTTATCTGCTTTGTTGGTCCTTTGATTGCTTGGGAAAACCCTTTTTAAAATGGTTTGTTTAGAGAGAATGTGGGGGTGGGAAGATGATATATAGAGCCAACGTATTCAGGTCTAAGGGATGCTTCTCTCTTCCCTTGTTTTCTCATGATTTTCATTGTAGTGGCATCAAATTTTTTTAGTCACCATTGTGTTGCCTCATTGTATGGGAAAATTTGTGGTCGGGAAATTACTAGATGGATACCACTTCTTAGGATATTCTAGTACACTTTCAAATCCTCATCATCTATGGGGAAATATGCAGAATTGAAGATCCTGTAGATTTATTCATAACTAAGGAAATGGTCTTCTCTAGTGTGATGACTAGTGTCACTCACTAAAGCTTCAACTGGACGAGATGATGGTTCAGGTTCTGTGGCACTCTGGAAGTACACCGAGCCCTTCAGCCTTTTGGTGTTCTGGCTTGCCATGATGAATTGCCAAATTGTCCTGTAATAAGACATTAAAATGAGTATCAACTTAATTAAACAGAACGTGTTAACTATAATAGAAGAAGGCTGATTAAATGACAAAACTTGGGTTACCCGTAATCAAGTGATTGCAGTAACAGTTTAGTAGAACTCATTACAAACATGAATTAATACAAAACATATGCTTCACACACTTATGGTGTAAGATGTGTATGAATACGTGAGTTTTTATAGCTCCTAAAACATATCAACCTAACATAAACATGCCATAACTCGGGTGTTTACGAGAATCTTACTAAATTTGGTCTTAACTTTTGTTGTTAATGCCCATTATTTGTGTTATTAATGCTCATTAAGGTCAATGGACGCCTGGATTAGTGCGTCAAAGTTTGTGCCAGGTTGATTTTAAAATAAGACCATTATCGGAGTCACGCATTCAGAGAGGGAGATATCACAGACTAATTTGAGCTCTTAAGGGAAGGGTATTGAAATTATATTCTCTTATATTTGGAAAAGCATGCTGACTTGAACCAAAAACCAATAGGTAGCATTATGGGAGAAGTTAGGACCCATAGAGGTCTTGGTGTCGGAGGTAGTCAGAGTGAGGTTCAAACTAAACCCCGAGGGAAAGGTAGCGCAAGAATATTCTCTTTTCTAGAAATACGTGCCAAACGTATTTCTTATAAGACTTTGGAACACAAATATTGGAGCTTTAATGGATGAGGATATGTTCAAGATTCAATGGAGATGATATCAAAGAATATTCTTAGGCCTGGGAGAATGTGTGGGACATGCACATGGGAAGGTTCGAGAGTCTATCAGAGTTTCAACTTCGAAGTTCGAGAGGATGGAGCACGAAATTGACTCCGAAGAGAATGGTATCGAAGGAATATTCCTTCGATACCTTAGAAAAGGTGTCGAGTCTCGAAATAAATAAAGGAAAATTATTGAAGAATGATAAACCAGGAAGTCCAGGGTCCAAACTTAGGATGCCATTTGGGGAGGTGGTCATTTGACAGGTTGTATTGACTTGGGGAGACGATATAGGTTGGGCTTGAATCTAATAATCCATGGGGTTCCATGATGGGAGTGTAGTGGATGCGTCAGAGCTATCAAAGTGCAATGATCAGAGTTTTAGTAGACGCGTCGAGTGAAAAAAATGACGCACATGATCCCGAATTAACTATGAATTGAGCTTGTATTTCCTTACTGAATAAGGAATGTATGCCTTGTATGGGAGAAAATAGGTGCAAAAAGGGAAACAAAAGCAGGGGACCCATAAAAATTAAAATGTGGGTTGTTGTGGGAGGTGAGCCACAAAAAATGGCGACTTACTGGGAAGACCTAGTTATCTCTAAGTTCAAAAAGAGAGAGACTTCGACCAGATTTAAAGAGAAATTTACCTTATAATAGTCCATTCAATATTCATCTTAATGACCCCACATATAGTGGCCCGAGGGAGAGATATAAAGAGATCCTTCTACCAGTGATCTTCCACATAATTTGAGTGAGTGTTTATGGGCAACTTCATACATCCACAGTGAAACATTGAGAGTGACACCATAGAGGAATTTTCATCAACTGTTATAGCCGAAGTGCTTTCCTCACCTCTCTTTCCCGGAATTGATTTTCTTCCAACGAGAATCCATAGCCCTGATGAAGATGCCTTGGTATCATACAAGCATGGCCCCACTGCCAGTGAGCATCCATAGCCCCGAGGGGCTTACTTGTATTTCCCACGCTTTTAGTAGCATTTTCAACTTCCTTATGATTATGCTTTTGTATCCACCTTTTAGATATAAAATTTATATATTGTTGTTGCAACATAGGTTAACATAAATATGAAGTGGGGTGATATGAAATTTACTTTGATTTTCTAGTCCCAGTCAACAATTTATTCTCGTGGGTCGGTAAACAATAATCACATATGTGTTTTAGAATAAGGGATCAATGGGAAGAGACACCAGAGTTATGTGGAAGACAATGAATTCATGACATTTCGAGAAACTTGAATGGAACACCAGCAAGCTATGATGGTGGTCACATAAGAGAGGATAACTTATGGAAACCATCGAAAGGTACGAGATTTGAAGGTTAGAAGTTTTATTTTGGTACAAATGAACAAGTTCTTCTTTTCAGTGCTATCATTGTTCACGAAGATAAACATTGATATCATATCATATCGACAACCTCAATATGGAAAAGTACTCATGGGACAAGGCACTTACATAGGTCCAATAGTCTTGAGTGCCTATTGTGAAGGAAAAGGCTGGTTCAAAGCAACAGACATTAAGTTATCCTAAACTGATGGGCGAGAAAAAAGAAAAAAAAAACAAATTCAAGCAACGACATGACTATTGAAGTGAAACATCAATAGAAAACTAAAAAGAAAGAAACAAAGAAAAACTACTATGTACAAAGATACATCACCATTGGTGATTAGGAGAAGTATTTTTTTAGGATTTGGTCATTGATAGGGAGCTCCTCCTCATCTCTCTGTAATGTTTTGAGTCTGAAAGTCCCAAGACCTATTTTTTGGTGAATCAGATAGGGTCTTAGCCATAGTTTATGGAATTTGGAGTGTTTCCCTTTAATTTCATTATCTTTGTCCCATTTTAGAACAAGGTCTCCTTCTTGAAAGTCTTTGTTTCCTATAGCTGATTTGTCAAACCATTTTTTAATTATTTTTTGGTGTTGTGTGAGGTTCATCTTATATTTTTCCCTTTCTTCTTCAATTTTTAGCAGCATGTTTAACCTTTATTTCATTACTTGGAAAGCTTCATCTTAGGCAGATTGGGCTAATTGTAAGGTGGGTAGGAAAGTATGGGTCGACATGGTGGCTTCCTGTCCGTAGACCAGGAAGAAAGGGGAATTACCAATGGATGACTTGGGAGTTACTTTGTCATCCCAGAGAGCATTCTGAAGAGCAAGGTGCCAATTTCTTTGATTATCGTTGACAATTTTCTTGAGAATTTTAATAAGGTTCTTATTAGTTCACTCCACAAAACTATTTCCTTGTGGGTAGTAATTCGCTTAGTACTTAACCTTAATGTTTCTTTCAAGTGTGAATTCATTCAGTTTAAGAGAAGAAAAATACTTGGCATTATCAAAGACTAAAGAGTATGGAATTCCAAACCTGGTGCTGATGTGTGATTCAAGGAACGAAGTCACCTGATTTTTGTTGATAGTCTTCAAGGGGATTGCTTCGCTCCATCTGGTGAAATAATCAGTAGTCATCAAGATGTATTTGTGCATTTACAATGAGTTGGGATTGATCTCCCCGATCACATCCATCCCCCATTGTCGAAAGGTTTGTTCAATGATCACAGGTTGTAAGGGGAACGGAACCTTTTTTCTCTTCCGGATGACGTTTGGCACTACTCACATTTCCTTTCATATGCGTGAGAGTCCTGGAATAAAATGGTCTAGTAGTATTCGGATTTGAGGATTTTGTGAGCTGTGGTTTCTCCACCATAGTGTCCACTGGTTGGTCCATCATGGAGCTCAAACAAAACCTTTTCTGCATCCCTCTTCTCGAGGCATCTCAAGAAAATACCATCATAATTTTTTCTGCATAGAGTTCCTTGGATGATTTGATATTGAGTGGACTTGAGTTTGAGGGCCCTTTTATTCTTAGGTTTGAGGTAATTTGGGGCTGATTCGTGTGTTAAGTAATATTTCATTTTGAAAAACCATTGGTCATAATTGACCATGATGTAATCTGTCTCTCTTGTATATAATTCTTGATCTTGATACAGAGCATCTTCATATGATTCATCAATCAGTGATTCTGCGTCCAGTTTGCATAGCCCCTAGGCTTTAATAATTTCCCCAAACTTAATTTCTAGATCATATTGTTGTAGAATTGTAATCCACTTGGCTCTCTTTTCTGCTAAGTCTTTTTGTATCAGTAGATTCTTGAATTCGGCGTAAGGAACAATGACTTTTTTCTTAGATTTGAGCAAGAATGGCATGAAGTGTTTGACAATTTTAAATACGGCGTAGGGTTGTTTTTCCACTTCAAGGTAGTTCAACTTTGCTCCTTGTAAGACAAAACTCATAAACGCTACAAGGAATTCATCTCCTTATTGGTTCTTTTGCATTAAAACAACCGCAGATGCAGAATCTGACGTGAAGGTGTAGAAGATGACCTCTTGTTAAGAACCAAACATCAATATAGCATAGAAAAACCTCAGGAAAAGTACTCAATGCCTTGAAAAGAGATAATTTCAGATAATAAGCCTCTTCGAGGGGGCAACCTCCTTTT
>JZKD02S1974361.1:109587-126612 GCA_000966675.3 Picea glauca | reverse complement strand
CCCTACTTTAGGACTTAGGATAAATTAATTATCCGTACTTTATGTTTTTAAGAAATATTAATATAATATTTCTTTTCATCTTTAAGCTCTCTAGCTTAGCCCTGTTCTTAACTTTGGGCCCTCCCTTTCCCTATTTGGTGGAATCTAGTCCCCCTTATATTTTATTGTGGTTGGTCTAGGTGCAATGATGTATTTTATATTAATCATGGGACATGTACAAAATAGGTGCACTGGCCTTTAACATCTAGGCGCTCGGCCTAATTCCAAAAC
The DNA here is from genome assembly GCA_000966675.3 of Picea glauca. Classification (NCBI taxonomy): domain Eukaryota; kingdom Viridiplantae; phylum Streptophyta; class Pinopsida; order Pinales; family Pinaceae; genus Picea; species Picea glauca. The sequence continues at coordinate 126,342 of JZKD02S1974361.1, read as the reverse complement.
ATAAGCATTCTGACTTATCATACTGGCTCACCAGCCTATAATGCATATCATATACACAAAGGTTTGTTGACCTTAATATTGCACGCACTTTAGTTACTGCACTTGATATCCGCTAACCTCAAGGTTGCATGCTCTTTAGTTATTGTGCATTGTATCTGCTATCTTTAAGGTTGCGCGCACTTTAGTTACTGCACTTGGTATCCATAAATGTGCACGCTACATCACTTTACTGCACAGTATATGCCCGCACCATGCCATGAAAGGTGTATTACAAAAACAATGATGTCTAAATATATCACTATCTTAAATACACTTGGATTACATTTGCATTTGGGTTCGGCCAAGGGATATTACACTCCTTGGGTGGAGAAAGCACTCATGAAGAGAGGTCTGCTAGTGTTAAAGAGCATTTGGTATTTGATTCTTTCCCTCTTCGAATATACCGGTAGTGTGGTAGCTGGATCTTGGTGCAGGTCCTACCAACTAATCATCTCCTTTAAGGATTCGCTCACTTCCTGACACCTTTCTTTATTCTCTATCATTGTGCTTTGTAGCCTGAGTTTTTCTTGTCGCTCAGCCCGTATGCTACTCAACAGGTCAAGGAGCTCATTCTTTTTTGTTTCTAATTTTCCTCTTAATTCTAGCACCTGTTCCTTGATGGATTCCATAGTGCATGTTGAGGCTCTAGTCTCTTCTAGGGATTTGTTGAGTTTTTTCCTTTTCCACCTCTAACTCATTTCTATGGGTGTCCCGTTGGATTTTCATCTTCTTCTCAAATTCTATATTCATCTGGTCTCCTTGTGCTTGTAGGGATCTATTCATCTTCTCTGAATTGAGGCCCTCATTTTCTTTTACATCTTCCTGGAAATCTATGGAAACTTTGTCCTTTACACCTTTTAACTATGTCTCCAATTCGACTACTTTGTTCTTGGTAGTGTTGAGTGCATTAGTTACCTCAAGGAAAGATGAGGCATTTAACCCTACAAACGTGTTGAGTGTTGAAACTGCTTGGACCACATCCTCTTTTGGGTTAGAACTTACTTTCCACTCTAATACCCTCCCTTCATATGATTTTGACCTCGTGTCTTCTCCTCTCTTCCTCGTTGTCGACCTTTTCTTGATGCTTCTTGTCCTGTTATCAAAGTAGCAGTCTCCAATAGCTACTACAAAGCCCTCAAAATTCAAGGCTTGGGAGGAGAGGGAGGAATCTCCTAGAATGGTTCTTATGGGAGTGTATTCTGGAGGAGGTATGTTCACAATGCCCACGTTGGGCATCGACGAAGTGCTTGGTGGATAGCTTAAATTCTTATTTAATAGCTCATCTTATTTCTTCTTAGCCTTAGCCTCATCAGCTAATAGTTTTTCCTCGGCCTCATCCGCTAATTTCTTGGCTTGTTCTTCATCTGCAAACCTCTTGGATTCTTCTTCTTCAGCGAATATTTTGGTTTCTTCTTATTTCTTATTTTGTAGTGTATCCTGGTGTGCCATGCACTCTTGTTCTTTTTTTTTTCTTCTCCTCATCTTGTCTTTTATAATAATCTTGCTCAGTTTGGAGCCTTTTCTATTCAAGTTGTTCTTCTTTCTTTGTTTTCTCTTTCTCGTGATGTTGGTGTCTTGTTCTCATTGAAGTAACCTATGGAATTGGTTTAAAGTTTCTTCTTGAACTCTTCTTGTTCAAGTTCAAGATCTCACTTGGCAACGTCATGGGGAAACTAGTGTAGGACTTCATCATAAAATAGTGTTCCCTTGAACTTATCTTCCTCAAAATCGACAACATGGATATTGGGATGGGTGAGGCCGATAGACCTGACATGGATGATTGCCAACTCATGAGGATCATGGCCTTTAGGATCCCCCAGGCACAATATTAGATCTTGTAAGGCCTCTACTTATTTCCTTGCATGTTGACCATTGGAAATAGTGTAGCTTCCAATGTGGATAGGGAAAACTGGCCAAATTGTTTTTTTGCTAGTTTGCAAAAGTCCAGTAACCCCTAGCCCCATGGTTTGGTATGAAATTTCCCTTAGCAAAAAATGGTCTGGGACAAAGTATGGAAAAAGGTGTGGGGCTTTGGTGATCCCATACACCCTGATATATGAGTAATACTTATAAAGGAACCAATTGGCCACCCCTTTTATCCCATTCCTAGGTTCAAAGGATATTGTGTATGGGGGGAAACCAAATAGGACGGAGTGCAGAGGGGAAAGAAATAAATTGCATATATCATAAAAATGTTGTCTATAATTAAATCTCCATAATTGAGAGCAATATAAATAGATGGGAGGTTGATTTTTGTTCTGGTTCCACCCCAAATTGTGAAACTTCATAGAGGAACAAATGGCATTGATCATGTAGGTTGACATATAAAAACAAGGTTTCTTCATACCTGTAACACCCCGGGTTTCAGACCCCCATTTTAAATAATGTATTGTTACAATGATGAGAGGCCTGAGTGCCCAAACAATTATTAAAGGGCTAGTATGCCCAAGACATGTAATTTTTTTTTTTATCATTATTAATAATAACTACATCGTTGGCTTCTAGATGGACAAGGACTAAAGTTATAGGGGGATATGATTCCACAAGAGAGGGGGCTTGAGGGGCTAAATTTTTATTTCCTATTTTAATTACCCTTTTGTCTAAGGGAGGGGATCAGTTACATGAGTTTCTTGGGGAAGGCCAGGAGGTTCTTGATTCCCCACAAAAATACTTAAACCCATCCCTAGTCTGATTATGGGGTTGGTCATTGGCTCGTCTTCTCCTTCACTTATGTATTTGTACCATTCTTTCCCTCACGCACTTTCATGCACTCACTTACCCATTCATTGATCCATCCTCACTTGTGTCTTGGCTTGTTAAAGGGAAAGGAATTACCGAAGATTAGCCACAGGATAGTTGACTATAGTGGTTGCTGGTGCAATCCATCCATGACTTGGGGCCTGCATGTTTGAGATGAATTGGCCTGTGCCTTTCTTTTCTCACAGCTGTGAGTCCTGAGAGTTCCAGCATTGAGATTCTGGACCAGCTTTGTTGGAGCCCTAGAAGGAGAGGGACTGCCTGAGGGACTGCGTGGTAGAGAAGGGTGGAGGTCCATTCTCTTGGGTGGTACAGGCTAGGTAGAAGAGAGTTGGGTACTTGGATTGTTGTGAGTGTTGGGAAACCTATGAGAGCTTGAGATATGACTAGTTTGGGAACCCAAGTACATTCTAGAACCATCCTTATGGATTCATAGCCCTTACTCGGGGGTGACACTGCTGTTGAGATTTGGAGCAAAAGTGTCTACGGTTGGGTTGAACTTCCTTGGTCTACAGCCTGTTGGTTTCACCTTTTTATAAAGATAAGTGCTCTCTGTTGTGATATTACTATCCGTGTATGAATGTATTTTGTTGTGTATTTTAATTATCGTTTCATTAAATCTTAGATTATGCATGTTTGCTGGATATTATTGTGCATGTCGTTAAATGTTTTATCTTATGTGTCCCTATTGAGTAACTAAGGTATCGGTAAGAGTACGAAGTCCAAGGGAGGGCTTGAAGGTAGCATACCCTCGCCTGTGGGAGGCTAGGGATGTTACATCTTGGTATTAGAGATTTTGGTTAAACATCGGGCTGGTATGGGCCGTTTCTATTGGTTAGAGTCTCGTGGTTGAGATCAAACTCTGACCGTGAAGTTGAAAATCTCAGGAGGAATGACATTGTAGAATCTATGTAGGAGTTAGATCATTAGAGACCCATTGTAAGGGGTTCGAAGGATCATGACCGTCCCCTTCCAATTCGGGAGCGATCGTCACTGTAGGATCAGGAGAGATCTGAGATCGTTGGATCGGAGGACAGGTGAACAGGGGTTGTCTGATGAAAAGGAAGCAAGGGTTAAGGTCACAAACGTCATATCCCATTGGAGAGAGATATCAATGGACAACAGGAATTGTGGGGAACCAAGTTGCATGGGAGATAGTTCCTCAAGGCGGTCCCGCAATCCAAACCATGGTTTCACCAAGGGGTTACATGTCAGCGTCAGGAGAATTGCAGGGCGAAAAGAGGGTTACTCCAAACCGTCGATGTGTGCCCCCACAAATTGAAAGGCATGCAGTGATGTGACATGTTAATACTTGAGCGACGAACCTCCAAAGAGAAGAAGTAGTCGGGGACCATTGAATTGTAGAAATATACGCATCAAATGATCATGTGCTCTGGGTGAAAGGACTCTGAGAAAAGGTGAGCGAGAAGAAGTTGAGAATTGAGATTTTCGGACCCCGCAAATCCGAAGTGAATCACAGTTGTTCGATCCAGGAAGACACATGACATAAATCTGTGCACTTCAGGGGAAAGCGAAGATTGAGAGTTGAGTTCTCCGAAGTTCGAAGACTTGAAGAAATCATAGTCGTCGATCTGCGGGAGACATGCATCAGTAGATAGCAAGCCTCAGATAAAATCATTTTCAAAAAGAGTTAAGGGTTGAGATTCCTGAAGTCTCGAAGTCCGAAGTTGTTACGAACCGTCCGATAAGGGAGACACATGGCAACAGTTTGGCTAGTTTGGGAAATCAGAGTTTGGTAGAATTGGAAGTGTGCTAGTGTGGAAACTCCCGAAGTCTCGAAGCCTGAAGAGCTGAAGTGGTGGGTCACGATGACGTCACCAGGAGATGATGTGGACCCCAAAATTTCTAAAGTGATGTGGCTTGCAGACATCACCAGGGATGACGTGGACACATGGGATGTGTGCCACGTGTTAGTAAGCTTTGAGCATGCGGATGATTGAAATTTCAGTTAGGAAATGACATGTGTCACCCACCTTATTGGACCATGTGTCCACTTATAGTATTTCTCTACATGGTGATAGATCATGGACTCCGGATAAATTACTCTGAGAGTTTTTAGTTGAGAGTTGAAACTCCTTAATCCTAGAGAGTTGGAGACCCAAAGTAAATGTCGACCGTCAGATCATCCGAAGAAGAGTTGAACCATCAGATCAAGAGAATAGGTGGCATGAAGTTGTGGATTCTGGGTAAGGACCCGAAGTAAACTTCAATCGTCGGATCGTTCGAAGTAATTCCCTACCGCATGATTCAAGAGGACGCATGGCAGAATCTTATGTATTTCGAGGGAAGTAAAGTTTGATATTTGAGAATTTTGAAGTCTGAAATTCCGAAATGACCACAACTGTCGATCTAGGAGAGGTAAATCTGAACTTTTAGTTCCCAAGAGCTAGATCTCATTCATCCATTTAGAAGCACCGTCAAGATCAAGAGATCAACAGTCACCTCAAATTGCGGGGACAAGAGGTGCTCGGGCTTTATGAAGTCGAGGGTGGGCCGCAATCGAGACCATGGTTTTGGAATAAGGACACGTGGTGGCTCGAGGTGAATTGTCGGGCGAAAAGTGGTTTGGTTCAAAACCACCTTTGAGCGTGGCCACAATCACACATGTGTGTGAGGTCACCGCCTAAGGTCACATCTAAGGAGGGGCCAAGAGAAAAGGAGCTAGAACCAACTCTAAGATTTTCGCAAGGGCAAAGGAGAAGGTCGCAGGGGCCATCGAACATGTGCCAAAAAGCTGGAAGGGCTTGTGTTTAGATACAAAATGAAACCATTAAGGTTTCAGAGAGCCAAATCAGCTCAGGATTGAAGATCCTTGATCGGGAGGTCGCGCAGCCTTAGGAGAGAAGGGGGTATTCATTAAGAAGAAAAAGGAATTGTAGCATTGTTGACAATTTTGTTTATCATATGTGTAATTCTAACAAAATGGTCACTTGCTCATTTTTCATAATTAAGGGGCTTAAGCACATCATCTCAGGATGTGTATTGAGGAAATGGAAGAAGGTGAGGGAGCCTCTAGTCATGATAAGGAGGACGAAGGCTAGAATACGAGACTTGGTAATGCAGAGACAGAGTCCATTGGATGCAAGGGAAAAGGAGAGCAGGAAACATTAATAGAAACGGTAAGAATCCTGAAGATGGAAGTGCAGAGCTACAAAGTAGACAACAAGAGACTGATGAGAGAGAAAAGTCAAATAAATGATCGAGTGTTGCAGAGCTTAAATCAGTTGCAGAGATAAATGAATAAGGGATCAAACTCAAGACAAAAGTAAGAAGGAAGGTTCCATGAAAGAAGGGATGATTGTGGAAGATCTAGTTATTCCAGAAGTGATAGCAGAGCTCATGGACACCACTCACCTCCTTACTAAAAAATAAAATTTTATGCATCGAAAGATCCTGTAATCAATCCAAAGGTGTCTCCTGTCAGACACCAAAGAAGGAAACAAGAGGTAGATAGTTTTCAAGGAGAGATGATAATCTCAAGCCACCTTCCTTTGATGGTGAAAGAGAAAGGGGAGATGATGTCGAAGCATGGTTTCTTGGGCTTAGGAGATATTTTTAGTTGCATAACTATTCCTCGAACCTGGAAGCCAGGATTACCACCTACCATTTACACGAGAAAGTTGCAATGTGGTGAGACCAACTAAAGCAAGTGGAACATGCTAATGAAAGTATGATCACTTGGAAGTAGTTCAAGAAGTACTTCCAGAAGGAGTACCTCTCATAGCATTTTTATGAAAATAAAATGCAAGAGTTCTTTGAACTCAGGTTGGGAAGCATGACTATGGCAGAGTATGAGAAGAAGTTCTTGGGATTTTTAAAATATGCCAGGTTCATTGGTGATGAGAAAGTGAAAATACAAAGATTTCTAAGTGGACTGCCAACCTTTTATAATGAAAAGATCAAGTATGATGAGTCTAAGACCTTGACTAAGGCCATCAGGAAGGCTAAATACATGTATGAGCAAGGTCGTGGAAGAGAATCCCTGCAAAAATATTGGAAGGACAAGAAGAATGAGAAGTCTGATCAGAGGAGGAAAGGATTCAAACCCCCCTTCAATAGGAATGAGCCTAATAGAAATCATCAAGATCAATATGCTAAGGGGGATTCCAAGAAGGAATATTCCTTGGGAAAAAGGGGAAGACCACCAATCCAATGTTGTGGATGAAAGAAAGATCACCTATAGAAGAATTTCCCACACATAAATGATAGAGTGAAGACTGTGCACAACATCCAAGGGACTACAACAGTCGAAGATATGGGAAGAATCTATGCAGATTTAAATGATTGACAAATAGAGTACGAGTCCAATATGATTGAGGTGGAAGGTAAGATCATAAATCAACCTGTATCTATTTTGATTGATTCAGGAGCAAGTCATTGTTACATTGATCCTAATATAGTGGATAGATTACATTTGGAGAAAAGTAAACTTGTAAAAGAAAGTTTGGTTCAATTAGCACTGGAACCAAAAGAATAATCCATGATATGGTCACAAGTTGTTCCATAAGTCTTAATGGCATGAATACTAGTATTGATCTAAATATCATACCACTGGGGTCTTATGATATTATGATTGGAATGGATTGGTTGGACAAGCAACATACTGTCCTAGATTGTCATAACAAGACATTTACATGTCTTCATGGGAATGGAAAACAGAGCACTGTGAAAGGAGTTACAAGACCCGTCTCTATAAGGGATATTTTATCCTTACAGCTAAAAATATGTTTTAGGAAAGGATGTCAATTGTATGTAGCTCATGTGGAGGAGCAAGAAAATACAAAGAGGCCAAGCCTTGAATTTTCTTGGTGCTACAGGAATTTGAAGATGTATTCCAAGAAATACTCGGATTGCCACCAAGAAGGGGGATAGATTTCTCAATTGATTTAGTTCCAGGAGATTCCCCAGTGTCAAAAACACCTTATAGAATGAGCACACCAGCGTTAAAAGAATTACAAATGCAGTTGGAGGAATTGTTGAAGAAAGGGTGCATACGTCCAATTATTTCACCTTGGGGAGCACCAGTATTTTTTGTCAAAAATAAAGATGGAACCTTGAGGCTGTGTATTGACTTTCAACAACTGAACAAGTACACTATAAAGAACAAGTATCCTATACCTCGAATTGATGACCTCTTTGATCAGCTAAGAGGAGCAGAGATATTTTCAAAGATTGACCTGAGGGCAGGATACCATCAGGTAAGAATCAAGGAAGAAGACATTCATAATATAGCCTTTAGGACCAGGTATGGGCATTATAAATTTGTAGTGGTTCCATTTGGACTGACCAATGCACCAGTTGTCTTCATGTGCTTAATGAATGGAATATTTAGAAATTATTTGGATAAGTTTGTCATAGTATTCCTGGATGACATACTTATCTATTGTAAGTCTAAAGATGAGCATGAACATCACTTAAGACTGGTATTACAAGTACTGAGAGAACATCAGTTGTATGCCAAGTTGAGTAAATGTTATTTTTATCAAAAGCAGATCCATTACTTGGGACACATTATTTCAGAACAGGGCATAGCAGTAGATCCAGAGAAGATCGAAGCCATTAGAGGATGGCCAACACCCATAAATGTGTCATATGTCATATCTTTTATGGGATTAGATGGCTACTACAAAAGGTTCATAGTAGGTTTCTCTAAGATTACTCATCCCATCACTTATTGGCAAAAGAAGGGAACTAAATTTGAATGGACACTCAAGTGTAAAAACAATTTTAATCTATTGAAGGAATTACTTACTAGTGCACCTGTGTTAAATATTGCTGACCCAAATGAAATTTTTGTGGTATGTACAGACGCATGTAAGGAAGGACTGGGGGGAGTCCTCACACAAAATGGACATGTCGTTGGATATGAGTCCAGAAAGCTTAAGGAACATGAGAGGAACTATGCCACCCACAACTTGGAACTTGTTGCCATTGTTCATGCCTTGAGGATGTGGAGGCATTATCTCATGGGGAAGAAATTTGAATTAAGGACATACCACATTGTCCTGAAGTATATTTTTGAACAACCGACCTTGAATGCCATGAAAACAAGATGGCTGGAATTTTTAAGTGAATATGACTTTGATATCAAGCATATCAATGGAAAGGAGATTAAAGTTGTTGATGCACTTAGTAGAAGAGTGCATCTCATGCATGCTATTGTTGTTAGTATGCATCAGTCAGACTTGAAGAGAAGAATTTTAGATAGTCTTGTTACATATCAGAATTACCTACAGGTAAAGGAAAACTTACAGCAAGGAGATGTACAACAGAAAATAAAGGAGTATGAGATAAAGGAAGACGAATTACTCATGCATAAAAATAGAATCTATGTTCCTAGTTCTGGAGAACTGAGGAATTTGGTACTGAAGGAAATGCATGATGTTCCTTATGCTAGACATCCAGGTTACCAGAAAACAATTATAGCAGTAAGAAGCCAATTCTTTTGTCCGGGAATGAGGAAGGATGTTGATGATTACATCGCTCGATGTATGGAATGTCAGAAGGTGAAGGATGAGCATAGGAACCCAGCGGGTTTGCTACAGCCATTGCCAATCCCAGAGAAGAAATGGGAAGTGATCACCATGGATTTCATCATAGGATTACCCATAACGAATAAGAAACATGATTCAATCATGGTGGTGGTTGAAAAATTGACAAAGGCTGCTCATTTTTTGTCTGTGAAGACAAGGCATACAATGATTAATATTGCGGAAATTTTCATGAAGGAAATTGCTAGGTTGAATGGGATACCTAGGACAATCGTCTCGGACAGAGATACGAAGTTTACCTCCAATTTCTAGAGGGGATTCTTTAAATGATTTGGCACAAATATAAACTTTATCACAACATATCATCCCCAGATAGATGGGAAAACAAAGAGGGTCAATCGAATAATTAAAGACATGATGAGAATGTATGTGATGGATAATCCATCTAAGTGGGAAGATTACTTACACTTGGTTGATTTTTCATATAATAATGGGTATCAAGCTTCATTGAGAATGATCCCATTTGAAGCCTTGTAGGTAGGAAATGTGATACTCCAGTAAGCTAGGACAACCCAACAGATAGAGTGGTACTTGGGTTGGAGTTGCTCAAGGACATGGAAGACCAAGTGGTTAAGATCAAGCAGAATTTAAAGGCATCTCAGGATAGACAAAAAGTTTATGCAGACAAGAACAAGATAGCTAGAAAATTTAAAGTAGGGGAGCATGTACTTTTGAAAGTGAAGCCCAAGAAAATCTCTTTGAAATTGGGTAGTTGTACAAAGATGGCAGCCTGATTCTGTGGTCCATTTGAAATATTGGAAAGAATAGGGCCAGTTGCATACATGCTTGCATTGCCTACTTCCATGAATGTGCATAATGTATTTCATGTATATTTACTAAATAAATATGTGCATGACCCCAACCATGTTATTGATTGGCATCTGATTCAGGTAGAGACGGAGGGAGACTTTCAGGTTCAACCAGTGCAGGTATTGGACAGAAAGGTCAAAATGCTCTGGAATCAAGTTATAGAGCTGGTAAAAGTTCAGTGGACCTGCTACGGTCTAGAAGATGCTACTTGGGAGAATGAAGATGCCATGTGGGAAGAGTACCCAAAGATTTTTGAATAAATTTGAGATTTTGATCTCTATTTTGTATATTCACTGTGGGCAGTGCCAAAATAAGCGGGAGGGGATGTAACACCCTGGGTTTTGGACCCCCATTTTAAATAATGTATTGTTACAATGCTGAGAGGCTTGAGTGCCCAGACAATTATTAGAGGGCCAGTATGCCCAAGACATGTAATGTTTTATTTTATCATTATTAATAATAACTACATCATTGGATGTTAGATGGACAAAGACTAGAGTTATAGGGGGCTATGATTCCACAAGAGAGGGGGATTGAGGGGCTAAATGTTTATTTCCTATTTTAATTACCCTTTTGTCTAAGGGAGGGGATCAATTATGTGAGCTTCTTGGGGAAGGCCAGGAGGTTCTTGATTCCCCACAAAAATACTTAAACCCATCCCTGGTCTGATTGTGGGGTTGATCGTTGGCTCGTCCGCTCCTTCACTTCTGCATTTGTACCATTCTTTCCCTCACGCACTTTCATGCACTCACTTACCCATTCATTGATCCATCCTCACCTTAATCTTGTCTTGGTAAAGGGAAAGGAACTGTCGAATATTAGCCACGGGATAGTTGGCTGTAGTGGTCGTTGGTGCAATCCATCCATGACTTGGGGCCTACTTGTCTGAGATGTATTGACCTGTGCCCTATTTTTCTCACAGTTGTGAGTCCTGAGAGTTCCAACATTGAGATTCTGGACCAGCTATGCTGGAGCCCTGGAAGGAGAAGGACTGCCTGAGGGACTGCATGGTAGAGAAGGGTGGAGGTCCATTCTCTTGGGTGGTACAGGTTGGGTAGAAGAGAGTTGGGTACTTGGATTTTTGTGGGTGTTGGGAAAACTATGAGAGCTTGAGAGCTGATTGGTTTGGGAACCCAAGTACACTCTGGAGCCGTCCTTGTGGATTCATAGCCCTGGCTCGAGGGTGACACGGTTGTTGAGATTTGGAGCAGTGGTGTCTACGGTTGGGTGGAACGTCCTTGGTCTGCAGTTAGTTCGTGTCACCTTTTTATAAAGATAAGTGCTCTATGTGGTGATAGTAATATCTATGTATGAATGTATGTCGCTATGTATTTTAATTATCGTTTAACTAAATCTTAGATTATGCTTGCTTGTTGGATATTGTTGTGCATGTCATTAAATATTTTATCTTATGTGTCCTTATTAAATAAAGAAGGTATTGGTAAGAGTACGAATTCCAAGGGTGGGCTTCAAGGTAGCATACCCCAACATGTGGGTGGTTGGGGATGTTACAATACCTGAGTGATTCTTCATGTGCAAACATATGTTGAAAACCAATATATCTGCCCAGTTGAATATTTGTCTCATTTTGATGATGGTGTGTGCCAAAGGAAGCCATTCAGTTTGAAAATGCATGCTCTTTTCTTCCCCATATAGGCAGTAGAGCATGGCTACCAACAACTTGTAGGGAGTTTTGAGCTTGTGGGTAGGAACTGATTTCTGGCCTTGTTTAAGGATTTCGTCTTTGTCTACCCACCAATTCTTCATCTGCTTCACTGGTCATTTTCTTACTTGGAAAAACCCTTTTAAAAATGGTCCGTTTAGAGAGCATGTGGGGGTGGTAAGATGATAAATGGAGCCAATTTCTTCAGTTCTGAGAGACACTACTCGATTCCCTTGTTTTCTCACAATGTTCGTTGTAGTGGCATCAAATTTTCTGAGGCACTATTGTGTTGCCTCATTGTATGGGAAAATTTGTGGCTGGGTAGATACTAGATGGATACCACTTCTTAGAATATTTTGGTATACTTCCAAATCCTCATCATCCATGGGGAAATCTACAGAATTGAAGATCCTGTAGATTTCTTCATAACCGAGGCAATGGTCTCCGCCAATGTGATTATTAGTGTCAATCACTAAAGCTTCAACTAGACAAGATGATGGTTCAGGTCCTACAACACTCTGGAAGTACATTGATCCCTTCGGCCTTTTGGGGTTCTGGATTGCCATGATGGATTGTCAAATTGTCCTGTAATAATACGTTAAAACAAGTATCAACTTAATTAAACAGAAATCATTAATTTTAACAACAGAAGATTGATTAAATATCAAAACATGGGTTACCTATAATCAAGTGATTGCAGTAACAGTGTAGTAGCACTCAGTACAAACATAAATCAATAAAAAATAGATGCTTCCTAAACTTACAGTGTAATATGTGTCTAAATATGGGAGTTTTTATAGCTCATAACACATATAAACCTAACACAAGCATGCCATAACTCGGGTGTGTACGAGAATCTTAATAAATCTGGTCTTAACTTCCATTGTTAATGCCCATTATCTTTGTCATTAATTCTCATTAAGGCTGATGGAATCCTGGATTAGTGTGTCGGAGGTCATGCCAGGTTTCTTTAAAAATAAGACCATTATCAGAGTTGCACATTAGGAGAGGGAGAGATCACAAATTGATTTGAACTCCAAAGGGAAGGGTATCGAAAGCATATTCTCTTATATTTGGAAAAGCATGACGACCTGAATCGACAACCAATAGGCAACATTATGGTAGGAGGTGGGACCCATCGGGGTCTTGGAATAGGAGTTAGTTAGGGTGAGGTTCAAATTAAACCCCAAGGGAAAGGTAGTGCAGGAATATTCACTTTTCTAGAAAGGCGTGCCAAACATATTTCTTATAAGACTTCGAAACAAAGCTATCATATATTTAAAGGATGAGGAGACATTTGAGCTCTGATGGAGATGGTATCGAAGAATATTCTTTAGGCCTAGGAGAATGTTCGGGACACACATGTGGGAAGGTTTGAGAGTCTATCATACTTTCAGCTTCATAGTTCGAGAGGATGGGGCACAAAATGGACTACAACGAGAATGGTATTGAAGGAATATTCCTTTGATACCTTAGAAAAGGTGTCGAGTCCCGTAAGAAATAAAAGAAACTTATTGAATAACAATAAACTGGGAAGTCAAGGGTCCAATCTTAGGATGCCATTTGGGGAGGTGTTCGTTTTACAGGTCGTACTGACTCGGGGAGATGAGATAGGTTGGGCTTAAATCTAATAATCCATAGGGTGCCATAATGGGAGTGTATTGGATGCGTTCAAGCTATCAGAGTGTGATGATCATAGTTTTGGTAGATGTGTGGAGTGAAAAACTTGGATGCACATGATCCTGAATCAACTATGAATTAAGCTTGTATTGCCTTAGTGAAGAAGGAATGTATGCCTTGTAGGAGAAAAAATAATCACAAAAAGGGAAACAAAAGTAGGGGACCCATAAAAATTAAAATGTGGGTTTTTTTGGGAGTTGAGCCACAACACCACCCTTATGACAAAAACCCACCAACAAAGTGCATTATTTTAGTGTTCATTTTCTTGGGTTACCTAGTGATTTTTGTTTTATAGAAGTGAAATATATTCTACTACAACTAATATTTTAGATTCAATGATAAGGTTCAAATTTCATGGGAAATAGACATTTGAAACCTCAAGTAAGTGAGGTCAAATGTTTGAATTTTAATTAAACATGGATTTTCAAAATTTCCATATTGAAGTGGGAATTAGCTTAAGTCTATACCAATTACGTGTGTTTTTCGCGATCCAATATTAATGAGGTTGGTCCTATTACCCCCCAAGCTAGGGGTAACTAAGGATATCATGTCTCAAGGCCCACAAGTAGAAGGCGTGGAGTAATTAGAGTTATATTGATTAGCAGAGCCAACATGGCCCCTCCTATTCATGATTTTTTCATCATTCACCACCACTAGTAGAGAAACATCCACTACATCACCTTTGTCCAAGAAGACAATAGGTCTTTCTCCATGAGGTAATAAGTTTGGTATCATGGTAAGTATCATTTTAATACTTGAAGCATTTGATCATGTTGCAAATAATCCTTTCTTGATTATGGAAGATTTTCTTGGAATTTATACCTTTTGCCTAGTTTCACCTTGGTGAGTGACATGGTCTCCTAGTAAGTAGGTCACCCTCATGAAAAGGGTTGTTATTGGGCAGTTCTTTGAAGGTTCATCATACCATTTCCTTCCATACTTACCACCTTCCATCATTCTATCCATTTGTTTCCTTATCTTTTGGGTCTTTGGGTTCATTGACCCAAGAAGATTGTACCTCATTTTGTGGGAAGAAGGGTTTGAAGACTCATAGGTGTTGTAGTTGGAAAAATATAAAATCCAATCATTATCCTTCCAAATGCTCACCCTTAGGTCCTGGGAACATTGAAATTCTTCTCCAAAAAAATGAAGAACCTACAAAATAAATCACATAATTAATAAATGTCCCTCTTGTAGAGGGGGTGCATTGCAGTGTCTTTTACTTTCCATTGCACATGGAACTCAATTTATCCTAGCTTCAAGTGGCATTGTGGTACTCTTTAATTTCCCCTATATATAGTACTCAATGTTTAGACTCTAATAAATTAAATGGAAAAGGTCTTGGAAAACGTTTTCATTGAAAATGAAGGATGTGACACACCCTCTACAAAAGCACCCATAAATGAGAAAATATGAACCCTTGTATGTCAAGGACCCATACCTATAATTCTTGCCCAAACAATCCACCTCACACTCACTTCATGACTTAGATAGGTTATTCTCGGTAAATTTTCCTTGAATTAGGGGTTGAATTACTAATAGGGCACCATGACACCCCTCCCATACCTAAATTAGGAAAAACTTATAAGGTCTTTGAGCATTTGTTTAGTTTGAAAAGGGGGGTTTGATGCACATGTTTGGGTGGTTATTGTATTAGATATGGCTTACTTGGCATGATTCTTTTGGCTTGTGGACCTTTGGAGGGCACATATTTTTGTCTTTGCATGAACTTTCCTGGTGAATAGGTATTCATGGTGAGATGCATTCATTTGGACCTCCATGAGGGATTTGGATCCGAATGATGGATGTTAGACCCCATGTGTGGGGCACATGAGATGATGGATGTTGCACCTTGAGGATGGAGTGTGTTTCTTTTGGAGGAACCTTGGCATGACGAGATGATGATCTCCCACCATATTCCACTTGGATGTTGACCTTTGGAGGACCAAATGTCACTTTCCTAGCCCATGATATCACCCTTGGAGGGATAGGGATTGATGGATATGGTTCCAGAGATCATTTGATGGAGGAGGACACTTGGCATGGAACTTTGGCACTATACGGCTTGATTTCTGCAACACATATTGATCAAGAAAATGAAAATGAAATCAATCCTCCTAATGAAAATTTTAATTCAGATTCTAAATTGCAAAACATGATTGCTAATCATAAGATGATGGTATTCAGAAACAATCAAATTCCAAAAGGGTTAGTACCTCTAGAAAAATTATTTGATAAAGATGATATTGTTGTCAAACCCTTTATTCATCCTAAGATTAAAGACATAGAAGATTGTAACATTGGTATTGATGAAGAACCAAAGAATGTCAATTTTTCAAAATGTATTCCTGTTGACATGAAGCTCAGGCATGTTGATTTATTTAAATAATGTGTTGAAGTTTTTGCATGGAATTATAAGGATTTGAAGACTTATGACATCAATATAATTCAACGTAGGATTCCACTCAAAGTGGGATCAAATTCATTCAGACAAGAACTAAGACAAGTAAATCCTATTCTTCTCCTAGTAATTGAAAAGGAACTAAAAAAATTACTTGATGATAAAATTATAGTTCCTATTAGATATTCATCTTGGGTTGCAAATTTAGTGCCTGTTAGAAATAAAAATGGTGAAACTAGACTATGTGTTGATTTTAGAAATCTTAACAAATCTTCATTAAAATATAACTACCCATTGCCAAATATGGACACTATTTTACAAAAGGTGGTTGAAGTTAATCGAATCTCTATGATTTATGATTTGTGTGCTTACAACCAGATTGCAATACATGAAAAATATAGAGAATTCATTGCATTTACAACACTCCGGGGAACATTTATGTACAATAAATTCCCTTTGGTTTAATGAATGTAGGTGCAACATTTCATATGGCCATGAACATAGCTTTTGTTGGAGAAAGAGATAAATTTATTGTTATTTATTTATATGACTTGATTTTTTTCTCGAATTCAAATGAAGATCATTTAAATCATCTTAGACAAACTTTTTGAAAGTGCAAAAAGTATGGTTTATCATTGAATCCTAAAAAATCACATTTTTCCATGCAAGAAGGTAAATATCTGTTAAGCCCTAATATTGGCTCATTACCCCTTAATTAGGGCATATTATATTAGTAAATTTATTTTATTTATGTCATCTTTAGGCCATTAGTTGTAATTATACCTCCTAGTCTCCTATATATACCAAGGAGACATTTTCATTTTGAATCATCT
>JZKD02S1974361.1:89005-103783 GCA_000966675.3 Picea glauca | reverse complement strand
TCTTTTGAATTGTATTGTTGAAGAGTAAACTTAGGGAATTATAGATGAATTTCACAAAGGTATATTTGGAGGACATCATGCTTGGAGGGCTACAACATATACAATTTTAAGAGTAGGTTATTATTGGCCAAAATTGTTTTCAAAAGTAAATGCAAAGGTAAGATCTTGTAAACAATGTCAAATTTTTGTTAGTAAACAAAAATTGACTTCTTTACCTTTAGTGTCAATCAAAGTTGAAGCCCCCTTTTCAACAATGGGGTTTAGATTTTATAGGTGAAATTCATCCTCCATCTAGTGCACAATATAAATGGATTTTAACTACAGCAACATGTTATTTTTCAAAATGGGTAGAAGAAATTCCTACCAAATTTGTTATTGATGCAGTTGTCATTAAATTTCTTAAAGAAAACATTATTGCTATATTTGGTTGTCCAAGGAAAATTATAACACACAATGCTCAAGCTTTTAAATCCCTTGCTATGATAGACTTCTGTCAAAAGTACAATATTATTCTTAGAAATTCAAATGCCTATTATCCCCAAGGTAATGGATTGGCATAATCATAAAATAAAATTCTAATAAGGGTCATTAAGAAAATTTTGAGTGACAACAAAAGGGTCTAGCATTCTCATCTCAAATATGCACTTTGGGAAAACAAAATTAGCACTAAAAGAGCAACAAGTATGTCTCATTTTCAATTAATTTATGGCATAGATGGTGTATTTCCTATTAATCTTGCTATGTCTGTTATGAAATTGTTGTAGGATGATAAAGAATAATCATAAGATATTATCATAAGAATGAACCAACTAATTGAAGTGCAACAAAATAAAGAACAAGTAAATGAAAAGTTTCAATCATATCAAGATAAAATCAATTGCAGCGGAAGACACAGACACAAATGGAGGAGAGGAAGGCTCACACCTTGCCTATCATCTGGCAGCGGAGCACCATGAGATCCTCTTCGACATCCGACAGCGGCAAGACGAACAGGTGAATGGCCAAAGGACAATCAACCATCGACTGGATTTTTTGTTTGAGGCATTCTCATAAGCCCCAATGCAAGCAAGATGCCCCACTTGCAAGCAGAATTTCATCCCAACTTACACCTCTCATGGACATCCAGGTTCCCCTAGGGCTTGACGCAGCCCACCCCCGATTCCGGTTTTTTTTTGTCAATTACAATTTTAGAATGGATAATGATTTAATCTTCACTCGTTTTTACAGTTATGTAATCATCTTAGTAATGGCAGCTCTGAATAAAGCCATCCCTAGGCTAGTTAGATGGAACAGGGTTCCTGTTGAAACCTTCAGCTCTTTGCACAATTTTTGTAAACTATATCTCATCCATGATAGACATGTCATTGCTTGGAGCCACATGTTCTAGTTTCCCTTTTGTGGTGGAACAGGTGGCTGCCAAACGAAGCATAGATGTACATGTGTGATATAATATAAGGTCCTTCTTTTATTTACAAAAAAAAAAAAAAAGATAAAATGAAGGCAATTTTTTTACAAGAGAGTGAAACAAAGAAACTTTGTTCCTCGTGACTTAGTGTTAAGATGGGATAGAAAAAGAGAATATCATGGAAAGAATAGAAAAATTGATAATCTGTGGCTTGGTCCTTTTAAGATTGATGCAATTTAAGGAAATAATTCATTTTCTCTTCAGAATTTGAATGGAGATCTCCTGGAATTGCCTATGAATGGGCGGTTCTTGAAGCATTTTATTCGATTCTAGGAATTTTCTTGTTTTTCATTTCATTGTATATAATTAGTTTGGATTGACATTGGCATTCACTTTTCATAAAATTTCTAAAGACTTCTAAAATATTTTTGAAATAAGTTGATTGGATCTAAAGTTCAATTCATATAAACTCATTATTATTATTTTATAAACATGGATGATCCAATTAAAACAAGATTAGAATTTTCTTGGAATAAATTCCTTATAATTTGGAATGATTGTTTTAATTTGAACATGGTTCATTTCTTGTTAATTTTGATTAAATTTATATTTTCTCTTAAATAAATAAATCCCGGTGATCTCAATTTTTTCCTAATCTTAGTAGGAAAGATTGTTCAAATTGATGAAAAAGATTTTTGACATGTTATCATTAACCATAAAGGAGAATATCTTTAAATTTCCTTATAAAGATTGAAAAGGTATATTTTAGGTAATTATTTTATAGACAGAGGCTTAGTTGTTAAATTTTAACTGATTGACTTACCCAAGGAATTTTATTAAAATATTAAAATTAATGAAATATGAAATTGGTTTATTTTGGAAAGATGGAGTTATGAATGACAAGATGAAAATATTTATGACTATACTTTATAACTCAAGTATTTCCAACTCATTTTTGACAAACAAACATCATCCCTAGGTGTGTAAAACATATTGATTTCCCCCATATCATACAAAGTGAATATGAATAAAAGAAATGGTGAAAGGAAATTCAGTTGGGAAATGCAGGTATCTTCACCGGGGCTATGGATGCTCACTAGAAGTGAATCAAGGCCTATGATGTCAGGGTGAATACACCATAGGCTATGGACATTGTTTGGCAGTGTAGCAAGACCATGAAGATGAAGGAGGATTGCCAAATGAGTATATTTATCTAATTACTCAATCAAACTAGTTTACTCAAGAATAACTTTATTCTAACCTTGATAATCTAAAATATAAAATTTTACATCTTAAGGTCTTGGGTTGACAAATATCGGTTAGGTATTTGAATTTTGAGCTCAAATTTATGATTCAATTACCTTAGATAGTTCCTGAGTAAGCTTGAGTGATGGAAAATAGTTTTATCCTTTTTGGTCTTATTATACTAAACATGTTAAAATATGAAATTATTAGTTATTATGTCTCTTCTATTGGAGGCTACTTTTTATAGTTGACATAAATATTTATTTAATTTATTTAAAAGAGAATCTTATTTGTCTAGAGGGTTGATGTTAGAATTTAGTTTTTCAAAATAATGACTCCATAACCCAATGAAGAAAGAACATGGTCCATTGTTCTTTTGTGCCTCGCAAGGAAACCAAATCCCCAATTGGACCCTATTGTTGTAACATTGTATAGATTTTTAATATAAAATTATTATTTTTTTATTAAAATAACCAAGTTGAGTTAGATTATAGTTTTTTTTTTTTAATTGGAGTTTTTATTTGTTTTAATAGTATATTTTAGTTTTAAAATTTATAGCTTAGTTTAATTTATTTTAATCGGTAGATTTAATTTCATTTTGTATTTAATCTCTCGAATTATATTCATATAGTTTTAATATATATAGTTGTATTGTTTTATTGTATTTATATGTTATGATATATTAATAAAGCGCATTTGTGGTCCCCGAGGTCTAGAGCAGTCGATGAGGGATTGCATTGTTAAGGCACTTCGTAAGTGAAATTCATCAGTTTGAAACCCCTGGGGACACCTCAAATCCATTCATGTTAAGGGCTGGTGCGGTCCAGGCCAGGTGCGATCCCTAGGTGATTTTGATGGCTTATATGCCCCTGGGTCATGGAATCTCAGCCACAAGCCAGTCCGGCAGGTCATGGATAGTATAGAAAATAAAAAATAAAGTGCATTTGTGTGTGCAGGTTGATTGTGGGATAAAGAACAGATCAATGACTCATATTCAATTGCGAACTCCCCAACCCGCATGTTCGACGATTAACAAAGGGGGGGGGGGCATGAAAAGTAATATTGTGGTTTTAACTCAAGTGACATTTCCACATTAATTTCCCCCTGCCCCCTTTATGGTTTTCAAAACCACTCAGGATCCCCCCACAATGAACAAAAAATGACACGTAGCTTGATGATGTAAGCATGTTGATCCAGATTAAGGAGCGGAACAAAATGATTATTAGATTGAATACAATAAACACAGAGATAGGAAGAATAATACATATATCTAGTGAACAATATCTTTTATTAAATAAATGAAATAGGTTGAAACTGTAAAACTGCAGAAACTGAAACACTTGCTCGAATGGTGGTAGATATCTCTAAGAAGAGATGTGGCTTCTATGTGCATCTGTCTGAGCAGAATGACTACGATGAGGCTTTGGAGGCCTTTTTGATATTACTCATGAATTCCAAAACCCTAGACATCCAAAAACCTAACCCTAAGAGGTGAAACATCAAAAGTCATGTGGGCCCCCATGGGTAAGTTGGTACCTCAACTTCCTGGGGTCGTAAATTTTTCATACGACCTCCGTTTTAGGTGTGTGATAGCTCATTGGAAAGGTATTTCATAGAAATACACATTACATTGTCAAACACTAACTATGTCTATAGTTTGACTTTGGCGAGCCAAAAAAACACTGTTTAGGGCTCCAAAACGGCCCTGGAAGTACAACAAGATATGCTAACATGAAAACATACAAAATAAGCTAGTTGGACTCAAGTGTCTACAACCTAGCTGGGACACAGATCTGTGATCACAATACCTAACAAAGCACTTAGTCAATAACATTCATTAGTCATTAACCCTTATTCACATCGCAGGTTAAACCCTTATTATAGATCATCACAGTATTACTCAAGATCTAAGCATATCTAATCATTCAGCACATAGCATCAGAGCAGATCTAACATTCATTCATATACTAAGCACTAAGCATCAATGAATCTACCAATCATGTTTCAAGATAAACACATAAACAACATAAATAACATTGCACAAAGCACAATAACACGGGATATACGTGGTTCACCCCAGTGTGGGGCTATGTCCACCAACTCTTCTTCTCTTCTTATTAGTCTCTTCCAATCTTCTTACATGAACCAAGACATAGAGCCAACTACGCATAGGATAGGAGATATACGCACACCTCTCCATATCCTCCTTCCCTGAGTTAGGTCAAGGCACAAATCCTCTTACAATCACTTGCACTTAGCTCTGCAAGTCTTAACACTGTCCCAGCATGAAGCCAATTAGTCATGCACTAATCCAATGACCTCTACAATCACATAGATCTCACTACTACTTCTTACATCACTTAGATATCTATTTATACATTAAAAAGGGGGCCTAAGAATGGGTAAAACCATGGGCCAACATCCCATACTCGTTACATAAACCATGGCCCTAAGAATGGATAAAACCATGGGCCAACATCCCATGCAGTCTCACCTGAAGTAGCTATAGGGGGTTGCAAGACACAGGTGTCTACAACTAGAGGAAATTCAGAGTGGATTCACAATAAAAAAACACAATAACTTAGTATACTTTATCTTCATTTAAACCTATTATGCAAGCTATATATCAGATCTAACACAATATCCCAATATCATAATAGCAGCATATCAAATGACAAAGAATACAACATCAATCACACTCAACAAAAGATATACATGGTTCACCCTCTCCCCAGAGCTACATCCACATAACTATGCTTTATAATATATTAATATGGAAGCATACAATTCTTATCTGTGCTCTTAGCTAGTAGATCTTCTTTCTTATCCTCTCTGTCTCTCCCCTCCCTGTGCACCCAACTGCAGGGTTGATATTCACACCCAGCTGAAGATCTTACAATACCAGAAGGCTCTTACACTTAGCACTTCTCTCGCTCACAACAATAATCACTCATGCCAACAACAAAACTAGAATGAAAATAACAACAACCCAACCCAGGTCCTCTTGACCTTTATTTATACATTACAATAACTCACTGACAACCTTAGGCTGAAACCTAGGTGTCCAAAACCCTAAATGCCAAAACCTTAAGTGTCTAAAAACCTAGGTCAACTTGACCCTTGTTTTCAGGGCTTCGCTAGCCTATCTTTCCTTCCTTCTCGCGCGGTGCCCCAAAGCATCCAACAATGGATTTTTTCGCTTGCTAAGTTGTCCACGATTTTTCTTCATTGTTGATCTATCATCCTCAATCTCCTCGTCCAACAACTTTATTTCTCTCACTTCGCTTCGTATTTTCTTCTCTTCTGCTCACTTCGACCCAGTATTAGTCATTGTGTCTTCTGTGTAGTTCAAATTCCATCTTTTCTACCTTAATATTTTCTTACTTCCATACCCAAGGGCCAACAAGCCCCCAACACTCACCTATGACTCGTCCCGAGGAACTTCAGATATGATTCTTCGATTTCACTTCATCTTTGGACTGCACAGGGCAGCCTGTGCTTTCAGCTCTATTCGTCCCTTCCTTCCTTGTGCAGACTATCATTTATGTGTCTGGTACATAGTTTCAACTGCACCTCATACCTAGATGCTTTTCCTAATGCTTTTACTGAGACCTCCAAAGTAGTTGGTTGTCATAGTACAATTTCAACCGACTTTCGTTCACTAAACCTTCCTTCCATTCTCCATTCAGTGTCTTCAACTGCGTAGCTCCTCCTTCTGTAATGTAGGCGACCTCATATGGCCCAAGACAATGTGTCCTGAACTTCCCTAAATGCTTCATGAACTTACTGTCATATACCAATACCAGATCTCCTTGCTTTAAGGTTTTCTTTTTGATGTGCCTGCCATGGTAGGCCTGTTCTCTTTCCTTCTGAACCTGCTGGTGAGATACTGCAATAAATCTATCTTCTTCAAGTTCTACCAACTGCACAAGCCTCTCTTGCATAATGCCAGTTTCATTCATACCTATAAAAGCTACAATTCCGAGACTAGGAACCAAATATTCCATCGGTACAACTGCTTCCATACCATCGACCAACTTAAAGGGGGTCTGTATGGTTAGATTCATACAAGTGCTTCTATAGGCCCATAACACTGCTGGACCTCTCAAATCCCAGTCATCCATGTTCACACTACATATCTTTGTCAGCGTTGTCTCCAAGATATTGTTGAATGCTTCGACTATCCCATTCGCCTGCGGGTGGTAAGGACTACTCTTATGATGGTGGACTTCAAATTCCTGAGTCAAAGCTTCAATGGTCTTATTAATAAAATGTGTTCCTTGATCACTCATGAGAGTATTCAAGCATCCAAACCTAGTTATGATGTCATTAAATATGAAGCGTGTAACTGTAGTTGCACTACAGTCCTTAACTTCTCTTGCTTCTTCCCATCTTGTCAATTATTATGTCGCAATGATGATGTATCTTGCTCCTGTGTGCTTTCTTGGTGGGTTGATAGGTCCCACGAAATCAATGGCCCACTTCTCAAATTTCGGGAAAGGTTAGTTGTGGTGCTAAACACATCTCATCTATTCGGGACAGTTTCCCAACTCGCTAGCATACATCACAGGCCTTATAGTATTCCTTAGCATCCTTATGCAGAGTAGGCCACCAAAGACCATCCCTAATAATCTTCTACGTTGTTGCTTTCCCTGTGTAGTGTCCTCATGTGATGCCTTCGTGCACTTCTGCGAGGATCAATGGGTGCTCTGCTTCCATAACAGAACTCCTTAAGGTCTCATCAGGTCCCATCTTGTATAGCTATCTAGCTATAAGTGAAAATTCTACAGTGCACACTACCAGCTATTTCTTCTAGATGATTGTATAATCACTCGGTGCCATTGCTGTAGACAGGAACTGTACTATCTCCGTGAAGTGGTCACCCACTCTTCTCATGGCTAGAAGTTGTGGATATGGTAGTGTATCCTCCAAGCTAGTTGGTTCTTTCCCATGCCCTAACCTAGACAAGTGGTCAAGTCCTTTGTTCATTCTCCCTGGCTTATCCACAATCTCGAAATCATATTCTTGAAAGAACAACAACCATCTGTAAATTATCCCCCCCAACACTGGCTTGTTGAATAGGTATTTCAACACAGAGTGGTCAGTGAACATCTTAAAATGTCCTCCCAACAAATAGTGTCGAAATGTTTGCAGTGCATACACCATAGCTAATCCTTCTCTTTAAGTGGTTGTGTAGTTTATATTAGTTGTAGATAGTTTCCTGCTAGCAAAGGATAGAGGGTGGTCAATGTCTCCTGCTCCTGTTTGTGCTAACATTGCTCCTAATGCAATGGACAAGGCATTGACATGCACATGGAATTCATTTCTCCAATCTGGGAAAACCAAAATGGGCACAGTAACCATCTTCTGTTTCAGTGTGTCGAAGCTTGTTGGCATTCGTCTGTCCATTGAAAATGACAATATTTCTTTAACAACTTCTCCATGGGTGTTGTTATCTGTGCATACCCCTTGATGAACTTCCTATAGTATCCTGTATGTCCTAGCGTAGTGCGCAGTTGTCTCACTGAAGTAGGGGGAGGTAGATCAACAATAATGGTGATCTTGGAGGGATCCACCAGCAACCCCTACTTGCAAACAATATGTCCTAGAAAAACTCCAAAAGGTGATAAAAAGATGCATTTCTTTAGATTTAGGGAAATATGGCATTGCCTGCACTTATCCAACATTAGTCTTAGACATTCAATGTGATATTTTAATAACCTAAACACAGTCCAATCATCAAAATATGCTTCTAAAAAATTATGTAAAAACTCTTTGAATGCTTCGACCAACACCCTGGAAAAGATGGCTAGTGCATTCTTCGGGCCAAAGGGCATCACTATATACTAGTAAGATCCCCATTCTGTTGCAAAGGTGGTATTATGTTGATCGTCTTTGGCAATCCTGATCTGATGGTATCCTGAAAATCTATCTGTGAAAGAGTAAACCTCATGTCCTCCCACATTGTCTAAGACTTCGTCTGTGAACAGGGTAGGAGAGGGATCATGCAAGCATGCATCATTCAAATTCCTTAAGTCTACACAGATCTATATCTCTCCTATTTTATTGTCTTGGACCACCATAGGGATGATCCATTCTGACTCTTCGATGGGTTCTATGATTCCTCTTCCAGCATTCTGTCGAGATCAATATTGACTTTCTCCTTATACTTGGGGTTCAATCTGTAGGGTATCTGTTTGACTAGACTTGCATCTAGATTCAAGGGAATTTTCATCTCCCCCATGGGCCCTTTAATTCCCTTCATATCTGTGAATTTTTTTGGAAAACGGTCCTGATATTCATGAAGAAATTCTCTGATCTTATCAATAGTGGTCGCATCCCAGTAATCTCGGCAACATAACCATTTGTTGGCACATGGGCAAACCCAGGGTTCAGCTCTAACAACGCACCAACAAGCCCTAACTACTATCCCTTTCAGAAACACCTGCGAAGCAGATGCAGTCTCACCCAAAGTAGCTATAGGGGGTTGCAAGACACAGGTGTCTAAAACTAGAGGAAATGCAGACTGGATTCACAACAACAACATGTAGTAACTTAGTATCCTTTATCTTCCTTTAAACCTACTGTGCAAGCTATATATCATATCTAACACAATATCGAAATATCATAATAGTAGCATATCAAATGACAAAGATTACAACATCAATCACACTCAACACAATATATATGTGGTTCACCCTCTCCCTAGGGCTACGTCCACAAAACTATGCTTTATAATATATTAAGATGGAAGCATATAGTTCTTATCTGCGCTCTTATCTAGAAGATCTTCTTTCTTCTTCTCTCTGTCTCTCTCGTCCCTATGCACCCAGCTGCAGGGTTGATCTTCGTACCCAACTGAATATCTTACGATACCATAAGGCTCTTACACTTATCACTTCTCTCGCTCACAACAATAATCACTCATGCCAACAACAAAACTAGAATGATAATAACAAAAACCCAACCCAAGTCCTCTTGACCTTTATTTATACATTACAATAACTCACTGACAACCTTAGGCCAAAACCTAGGTGTCCAAAACCCTAAATGTCAAAACCCTAAGTGTCTAAAACCCTAGGTCAAATTGACCTATGTTTTCAGGGCTTCGCCAGCCTGTCTTTCCTTCCTTCTTACACGGTGCCCCAAAGCATCCAATGGTGGATTTTTTTTCTTACTGAGTTTTCAATGATCTGTCTTCCTTGCTGATCTATCATCCTTGACCTCCTCATCCAACGACTTTATTTCTCTCACCTCGCTCCGTCTTTTCTACGCTTCTTCTCACTTTGACTTAGTATCAGTCACTGTTTCTTCTGCACAGTTCACATTCTGTCTTTTCTGCCTTAATCTTCTCTTAATACAAAAGGACCAACAGTTATCTTCTCTCCTGCATGGATAGGTTCTTTAATCCTTCTTGTGTTCTTTCAACTTTGACAGCCTTCTGTTGCTTCAACTTGTCCTCTTGTTCTTGTATTAGTCTTGCTATTTTTTTGGTTATGAAGTCCTTTAATTCTTGCTTTTTTTGTTTTGTGGTTTCCTCTTCTTCTCCTTTAGACCTGATCTTTCTCAATCCATGTCTTTCCTAACAAAAGTGCAAAAGGGGTGCTTTTCTCAACAAAATTAATGACCTCGAATTCTTCTTCAGTCGATGTTCCATGAGAAATTATAGGTACATGAGTAAGTCTTCCGCATATGGTTATCATCTTTCCTTTAAACAAGCCTATCTCTCCCAATGACGGAACCATAACAGGCTTTCCCAAAATCTCCCAAGTACTTTCTCGCATAATATTCACTTGTGTTTCCTCATCCAGAACACAGTCTATGTCGAAGTCTCCTATTCTTGTTTCTATACATTGATTTTCTTTTAAGATATCTGGTAAACTGATATCTATGTGATCATTCAATGTTTCTTTCATCTATAATAACATAGTCTCTGATTCTTTCTTGTTCTCTGGCATATCCTTAGTTTCTTGACCTTCTTCATATTTTTCTTGTCTCATGTTCATCCTTTCAACTTTAGCAATCATTCTAGGGCAAACCAAAACCTCATGATCAACAACATTACAACAAAGACAAATAGGACCTATACCAGGGCATCCCTTAGCAATATGTCCTAGTCTTCTGTAGTTATAACACAATGTCAATCCTCTCTTTCTCTTAAATGATCCCCAACCCTTCCTGTACTGTTCACTGGGATCATCGTGCTAGATCTGCAATCTGCAAAAATTCTTTCTAGGGTCCTGCATCCACTTGTTAGTCCAAAACTTCTTTCTATGCATAGGAATAAAATATTTTTCACTATCTCTATCAAATTTATTCAGATCAAATCTTCTTTCTTCTAGTTGTGCCCTATTTTTTAGACTAGGACAAAATCTATCAAACATACCTACATTCATACTTTCGAAGAAAACTTTTCCACTTATCTTACCTTCACCAGAGCACGAATCTTTAATATCTTACCTCTTTTATTTAGATCTGGTTCCTTTCTTGGCACAGAACTTCACCAGTCAAGTAGACTACTGTGCACTATTGGCACAGAGCTTCACAAGTCAAGTAGACTATTGCGTAGTATAACGACAAATCTACGCACAGAGATTTCTCTTTTCCTCGGTTCCCAACAATCACAGTTTCAGGACCCAACAATGGAACCATTTGTTGGCACAGGGGCAGACCCAGGGTTCAATGCTTCAAAAACGCACCAAAAAAACCCTAACTACTGGCCCTTTCAGACACCTATGAATTAGATGAAGTCTCACCCGAGGTCGAGGCAGGGGGGGTTACAGGACTCAAGTGTCTACAACCTAGACGGGACACAGATCTGTGATCACAATACTTAACAGAGCACTTAGCCAATAAAATTCATTAGTATTTAACCCTTATTCACATTGCAGATTAAACCCTTATTATAGATCAGTGTAGTATTACTCAAGATCTAAGCATATCTAATCATTCAACACATAGCATCAGAGCAGATCTAACATTCATTCATATACTAAGCACTAAGAATTAACGGATCTACCTATCATGTATCAAGATAAACACATAAATAACATTTCAAAAAGCACAAGAACACAGGATATGTGTGGTTTACCCCAGTGTGGGGCTACGTCCACCAACTCTTCTTCTCTTCTTATTAGTCTCTTTCAATCTTCTTACATGCACCAAGCCACAGAGATGACTCTCCATAGGACAGGAGATCTGCGTGCACCTCACCATATCCTCCTTCCCCTATTTAGGTAGGGGCACAAAGCCTCTTACAATCACTTGCACTTATCTCTACAAGTCTTAACATTGTCCCTGCACAAAGCCAACTAGTCATGCATTAAGCCAATGACCTCTACAATCACATAGATCCCACTACTACTTCTTACATCGCTTAGCTATATGTTTATACGTTACAAAAGGGGCCTAAGAAAGGGTAAAACCATGGGCCGACATCCCATACCCGTTACATAAACCCTAAAACCCAAAAATCCCACAAAAAGGGGCAAGATCCCGTGATCTTCGCTTCGCCTGGGTGCTCCATCTTCGAACAGCCTGTCGAAGTCCCAAAAATGGTAAAAAACGAGAGTATTGGAAGAGTACTAGAGCTGAGCACAAGCGATGCTTCAGATCATCAAATGCTCATTGTTGTTCCTTCCCCCACACAAACTTTTCCCTGCCACCTCCCTTGGTGTTACAAGGGAAAAATTCTCTATGGCCAAGGGTAAACCACAACAGACAAGTATGACTACAGAAATCAACTCAATTCCAACATATGCTATATAGACTAATGTGCAATATAAGAAAGAGGCCTACCTCAATCCAATGTTTGATGTTGTTCCACCGTTGAGAACTTTGACCCAAAGCTTTATTCCTACAAGAAGTTCTCAACAAATAAGCAAAGCAAGTATACAGTGATGATATAAAAGGGGTTGGCACATCAAATAGCATAATCCATTAATAAACATTACAAACATGCCCATGGATAATAATCATATATTTGCAAGATACCAATAGGATGGGAAAGGAGTATTTCTATTAATAATTGATCAGCATAAGTGACAACATTACAGACTTCTGTGTCGACACAGTTCGAAACCAAGAAACCAAGTTCCTTCCAACTGGGTCTCCACCACTTCAATCCTCCACCAAAGGCAAGCTCATAGAAAAGAAGCAATGAGGTCCTCTCAGCAATAGGGAAAGAGCTTGGGGGATGACACTGTGTTCAGACTTGAGAGACAAAGGGATGCAGACTCAATATGAAGTAATTTCTCCAGAGTAACTTTGCTCCCAAAGTTGAATGCTTTCTCCTCTTTTCCATAGCTCAAAATTGTGCTCTTATAGCCTTCAAAATGCAACTAAAGGGCTGATTCGGAACGTTTCCATTATATGGAAGGCCAACGATCAGAGATCTTCTGCCGTGACATGGAAACCTGACCTCATTTTGTATTTTTTGGCACAAATCCCTATATACGTGATCTGTAGTGGAGCAGCAAGCGTATACGCATCTTCCATAGCAGTTAGGGAGCGTATATGTGGAAAAATGTATATTTTTAGCTCTGGATTCATCAAAAAGGGATGATAAGTCTACATAGGGAAATGGAAAAAGGCCCTCTATGCAACATAGCAATGGTGAGGCAAATATTGCTATAACAGATGCCCCCTAATGTGTGAGATCAGAGGATTATCTGCGATGGCCAAAATACATTATAAATAACCCAGAAGTGGAGTGGTAGAGAACCAGTTGGACGAACTCAAATGATCATTACATTATGTATTGACTTTGCATACATGGATGCCAAGAATACAATGCATATCCATGTGGAAAATATACCAAACAAGTGTTCATGGCCATGAATAGGCAAATACAAATGTGGTTACATGCCAAAATTTGTTATAGTCACAAACAAGGCCCAGTGAAACCAGTCTCAAAATCAATTTGAAGATATTTGTATACCATGGAGGACAATCTGATCTCACATGATTACTGAAGTCAAATAGGTACTGGTCCAATGAAATGGCAGCAACAACTCAGGAAAGCTACGACCACATAGTGATGTCTTCAAGTCTTCTACACTATCCGCCAATGGTGCAAGTCTACATCATGTGAATAAATGAGTTGAGGTCGAACACGATGAGACATCATTTGATTACCAGTCATTGAGGTATACCGTTAACAAATGTGAGAAATCATAGCAATAATGAAAGTAGGTATCAAGGCACCAAGTACATCTCTACAAATGTGAATAAAGGAATTGGTGTTGAACACTTGAGAGATCCATTGATCAAGAGACATTGATGTATTCCCATCTGTCAATGGTGAGAGAGCCTGCCACTAATGACTCCAAGCCTCAAGGTACTCATAAAACTCTAGGTCCCGTATCCAGACTAAATGAGTTGAGGTCGATGGAAAGAGACCCACTGAAAGGAGATCATTGAGACATCTCTCATCAGTCAGCACGAGGAACAAAGTAGGAGCTTCATGATTTGGTGGAGATCAGATGAAGAACAAGTTCATGAACCAACGACCCTATGTATCTTTCGCGTGTTCCAAATGCAAGAGGTACACGAAAAGAACCCTCTGAATAGCAGCCAATGATGAAAAAATGATGACAAAGGCGAGGACACCACCAATAAGGCTAATGGCATCCAAGACACTACACAAATCCCAAAGTGTGAATAGATGTTTTGCTGTCGAACATAAGGGAAACCACCCAGTCAATGACCGATGATGCAATGTCGATTTTTGGGTTCAAGATGACCTACCCATGATGAAAGTAGGGCCAGGGTGCATGATAAGACCAAAGTATGATGTGATTCTGAGAAAAACTGAGGGTATGGCCGACATGCAAAGTCAATATTTATGAGGAGTGGCCGACACAGGTTGATAGACTTCCTTTGAACAAAAGAATGAGACATATGGTGGACTCTGGTAGCATAGACTCAATGATATGACAATTAGATGCAGGAGGCATCCATAATGTTCTCTATAGGGACTAGAAGAGTAACCAGTCGGTAGAGAAAACTCTATAGCAATATCAGCTTCCTAAGTCCATGCTAAACCCAAAATTATGATGACACAAGGACTCAATAACTTTGTGCTATGTTCAAAGGTGACACGACTGCTGCCAATTACAATATAGTAC
>JZKD02S1974361.1:59946-71805 GCA_000966675.3 Picea glauca | reverse complement strand
GGGTCCTCCAACTTCGTAAGGCCATAACTCTCAAACCGTGAGGAGTTATGTGACATTCAACATACCACAAAAAATGGCATGACATGTAATATCCATATAGAATAGTATTATCTTAAAATATATCATAAATCATACAGTTACCCATCAAACAAACTTGGGTCCATTACCCAAACCTGGGGTCTCCAACTTCTCATTGCCATAACTCTCTAACCGTGAGGAATTATGTGATGTTCCACATACCAATGGAAATGACATGACAAGAACTATCCATATAGGATATTTTCCCTGAAAAATTAACTTTCCTTCATATCATTATTCCACAATTAAGCATGGGTTCTCTTACTCCACAAAGCGTCTTCCCGTGAGGGATTACACCATAAGGGGACCACTTTGGAGTTCATCCATATTTACTTCTTATCAACCACGACAAAAAAATAATGAGTCATATTTACATCAAACAATATTGGTTCCATTACCTAAACCTTTGTTCTACGAGGCTTTCTTCAAGGGTTGACATCAATGACAACCAACCTTAATCAAAAATAAACTCAATTCTAACATATGCTATATATACTAATGTGCAATATAATAAAGAGGCCTACTTCGATCCAATGTTTTATGATGTACCACCGTTGAGAAATTTGGCCCAAATCTTTATACCTGCAAGAAGTTTTCAACAAACAAGCAAAGAAAGTATACAGTGATGATACAAAAGGGGTTAGCACATCAGATAGCATAATCCATTAATAAACATTACAAACATGCCCATGGATAATAATCATATATTTTCAAGATACCAATAGGATGGGAAAGGATTATTTCTATTAATAATTGATCAGCAGAAGTGACAACATTACAGACTTTCGTGTTGGCACGGTTCAAAACCAAGAAACCAAATTCCTTCCAACTAGGTCTCCACCACTTCAATCCTCCACCAAAGGCAAGCTCATAGAAAAGAGGCAATGAGGTCCTCTTAGCAATAGGGAAAGAGCTTGGGAGTTGAACACTATGTTCAGACTTGAGGGACAAATGGATGCAGACTCAATATGAAGTAATTTCTCCAGATTAACTTTTCTCTCAAAGTTGAATGCTTTCTCCTCTTTTCCATAGCTCGAAATTGTGCTCTTATAGCCTTCAGAATGCAACTGAAGGGCTGAGTCAGAACGTTTCCAGCATATGGAAGGCCAAGGATTAGAGATCTTCTGTCGTGACATGGAAACCAGACCTCATTTTGTATTTTATGGTACAAATCCTGATATATGCGAGTTGTAGTGGAGCAGCAAGCTTATACGCATCTTTCATAGCAGTTTGGGAGTGTATATGTGGGAAAATGTATATTTTTAGCTTTGGATTCATCAAAAAGGGATGATAAGTCTGCATAGGGAAATGTAAAAAGGCCCTCTGTGCAAGATAGAAATGGTGAGGCAAATCTTTCTATAACACTTGGTCACCTGGCTGAGGGCCCATGCAATATGGGAGAAGCCCAAAATGAACCGTCGATAGAAGTCGGCCAGTCCCAAGAAGCTCTGAAGCTCAGTTACTGTGGTCGAGGCTGGCCAGTCATGGATGACTTGGATATTAGTTGGATCAACATGTACCCCATGCTCATCAACAATGTAGCCCAAGTATTGGACCATGTTCATGCCAAAAGAGCATTTTTCCAAGTTGGCATATAGCTTGTGCTACCGCAGAGTGCTGAAAACCTACTAAATATTCTGCATGTGCTCCTCCCAAGTTCTGTTGAAGATGAGGATGTCATCCAAATATACCACCACAAAATAGTTGGTGAAGGGTCTCAATACATCATCCATCAACCTCATGAAAGTGTTCGGTGCATTTGTTAAGCCAAAAGTCATGACCAACCATTCGAAGAGACATTCTTTAGATTTGGAGGTTGTCTTCCATACATCAGTGGGTTAGATGGGAACATGGCGGTAGCCAGACTTTAGGTCAATATTGTTGAATAAATTTTCCCCCTTGAGCTGGTCAAGAAGGTCATCAATCCTGGGAATTGGGTACTGATTCCTAACTGTGATTTTGTTTAAGGATTTGTAATCAATGCAGAGTCACCAAGTCCTATCCTTTTTCTTCACCAATACAATCGTGCTTCCGCAAGGGGAGGTGTTAGGTCTGATGTGCCCCTTTTGAAGAAGCTCTTGGATCTAACACCTGATTTTTTCATTTTACATCAGTGAGTGATGATATATCGGTCCATTAGGTAGAGGTGCACTGGGGGTCAGATCAATTGGATTCTTGACTTGGTAGTGCATTGATACCCCGATGGGTGAGGAGAATATGCCTTGGTATTCTTCCATGTTCTCGTCCACTTGATTATATTGTAAAGAGAGGATATATGTAGATGCCACAGATGTGGCGACGACCTTCTACTTACTGTGAGCATGGATCACAAAGAATACAAACTTATTGGTCTTTGAAATGACCTTACTGCATTGCTTGTGATCATAGATTAAAGAAATAGTGGTAGGCAATGCTACCTCTGGTATCCTATACAATTTTCTACCCAAAGTAATAATAACACTGCAGGGTCTAGACTCATACACAACATGATGCTTTCACAAATATGGTTGTCCTAAAACAACATCACAAACTTCAAGGGGAGAAATATCACACAATACTTCATCTTTGAAAGGCTTGATGTCATATGGCAAATGACATTGTTGGCTAACACGGAGATCTCTCCCTTGGTGAAGCCAACTGACGGTGTAGGGTTGCGGGTGCGGTGTCATCGGTAGGTCTAGCCTCTTGATGACCTTTGTTGATATCATGTTCTTATGATTGTTGCTATCAACAATGAAATGAAGCGGAATCCCCTTTACCCACATTTGTGAGTGAAAGAAGTGTTTCCCTTCCTCTCATTCTTCTGGTTCGTTTGGCTGGAATTTGGTGGTAGAAAAAGTAGCATTGGGCTTTACATTGATAATCCACTTCCATCCTTCTGGATTTGATTCAGAATTAGAATATCCTCTAACTCAGAAGCCTTTATCTCATACATGAGGGACTGCTTGGAGAAACATTCTTTAGTGTTGTGCCAATGGATTTTATGGTGCTCACACCATTTTCCCATGTCCTTCTTCATATTCTCATTGCCCTTATTGTGTTGCGGCTTGGACTAGTTTTCCTAAGAGTGGCCATCTCGAATCAGTCCCTTTCTATGTGGGTGGGGGGTGCCTTTTCCCTGCTTCGGCTATGAGGAGTTTGTAGATACAAACTCTCGCCTCTTCTGCTCTAATTTATGCTCGATATTGATAATGTATCTATAAGTCGTGCCCAATGAGGCGATGTCAAAAAAATCCATTTCTATTTGAATGTATCTATGAAAACAACCACAGTATTTGAGCACCAAATGTCTCTTAGATTCTTTGATACCCAATTTGGTGCACAGGGTATGGAAAATATTGGTCCAATTTGGTACTGTCTAGTCCCTTTCTTGATGCAGGGTGGTTGATCTGGTGTATTGGTCCTCGTAGCTTCTAACATGGTAGTATTGTTCTTTAATGGTATCCTGGAAGGAATCCCATGTAGCGGAAACCAAAAATATTGTAGATTCCTCTACGACACTTTGCTCAGAGTAAGTATCCCACCAGTCCTTGACATGGGGGGAGACCTTAAGGAGCGCAAACCTAATCTTTTCCCTATCGAAAAAATTGTGGACTGAAAAATACCCTTTGAGCAGATTCAACCATTTATCTACAACATCTCCATCTATAAGTCCTTAAAATAATGGAATATCAAAATTTACCTGTTGCATGGCCGCTTGATGAAGATGCTTCTCCTGTGGGTAGTCGTCGAAGGATTTGCATAAAGTTTTCCATCATTTTGTTCCTTTGTTGCGTGAGGGCTTCCTCGAGAAAAATTTTAATAGGATATCCTTCTCCATCATCTTTCTTTTCATCCCCCATGGGTTTTTGTCGGGCTCAGTGCAACCAATATTGCAATGACTTGATTGGTTCGAGTCCCAACTTCTTGTACCCAGATCTTGTCGGGGACACGCACGAATAAAAATAAATGAAGAGAAGACCACTTTGATACCACTGATCCAGATTAAGGAGAAAAATGAAATGATTAATAGACTGAATACAATAAACACAGAGACAGGAAGAATAATACAGATATCCAGTGAACAATATCTTCTATTGAATAAATGAAATAGGTTGAAACAGTAAAACTACAGAAACTGAAACACTTGCTCGAATGGTGGTAGCTATCTCTGAGAAGAGATTTGGCTGCTACGTACATCTGTATGAAAAGAATGATTACATGAGGCTCCAGATGATGTTTTGATATTACTCATGAATTCCAAAACCCTAGACATCCAAAAACCTAACCATAGGACATGAAAATTCATGTGGACCCCTATGGGTAAGTTGGTACCTCAACTTCCTGAGGTCGTAACTTTTGCATACGACCTCTGTTTTAGGCGCGTGATAGCCCGCTGGAAAGGTATTTCATAGCACTACACATTACACCATCAAAATATGACTATGTCTATAGTTTGAATGTGGCGAGATAAAAAAACATTTTTTAGGGCTCCAAAAGGACCCTGGAAGTACAACAAGATGTTCTAACATGAAAACATACAAAATAAGCCAGCTGGATTAGGTGAGAGGCCACTAGTATCCACCTAGAAGATGTGTACAGATTTAGACAGCCTTGGAAGTGTAGAACCCACAATTACAAAAAAGTAAAAAAGGACGTGTTGAACTAAAACGGACAAGAGGAGCCAGTTGGAATAGGTGGGTGGCCACCAATATCCACCTAGATCACATGTGGAAAAGGTGAAATGACTATTATAGTTTATTTTAATATTTTAATTTAGTTATTTCACACCAATAATTATTCACCACATATTTAGGATTAATTTTTAAAGGTTAAAAGTACAAGTTCTAGTAATTAATCTTTGTTTACGAAATTTTGAAGCTGGCGATAGAACTTGTTTTACCAACAAGAATTGCCAACCCAACCCGAGTATCCTATGGAGTAAATCAACCCTAGGTAAATTTGAAATTTCTCTTGTTCTCCAACATTTTAATTTAAATGATGGAATCATCTCAGTTAGTTAAAACCAAAAGGCCTTTATCAATTAAAGAGAAAGACCTAGTTGACAAAGATCAAAATATTTTTTATCTTGTTTTATCCTTTGACTTATTCGAAATACACCAATTAGCCATGAAAAATTTTTGAGATTTGGTCAATTATTATCATGCATGGGAGACTGAATTGGCTAAGTTTATTGTTCCCCAAACATATTACTTTCTTGAATTTGTAACCTGGTGTGTCTCTTATTACAATCCTTCTCAGAGGTCTCTTATTTCTAGGAATGGGTTAGTCCTTTTCAAGGTAAATTCTCAGTTGATCTCCAAAATCTTAAAATTACCTCTAAACCATGAGAGTGAAATACTAGATGAAATAGTCTTAGCTCAATGCTTTAGAGAATTAAATTCTCAAGATAGAATTATACTTTAACAATCTTACATGTGCCAAAATCTTGATGTTCCTGCAGACACTGTCATTCCTACAACTTATTTGTTTCCCGAGACATCTAGACAAATCATAACAATGTGTTGGCACAAGGACAGACCCAGGGTTCAACTCTAACAGCGCACCAACAAGCCCTAACTATTGGCCCTTTCAGAAACACCTGTGGAGCACATGCAGTCTCACCCGAAGTAGCAATAGGGGGTTGTAGGGCACAAGTGTCTACAACTAGAGGAAATGCAAAGTGAATCCAGCACAATAAAACATAGTGACTAGATACTATTTACCTCTCTTAAGCTTACCTCACAAGTTATATCTCAGAGCTAACACAATAATGCAATAATAGTATAACAGAAGGCAAAGAACACAGCATCAATCACAAAGGGAAAAAAGATATACATGGTTCACCCTCTCTCTAGGGCTACGTCCACATTGTTAGCACATAATCACGTATGGGGTACTTTCCTAAAAGAAGTGTCCCCTGGGGGAAAAGAGAGATTTGGAAAACCCATTTATCCCAAAGCTTAAAGGGTTGGCGCGTCACTTTAAAGAGCAGACATATTTGGATGTTCAAGATCTGTCTGCCTAGATCGGCAGCCGAAGTTTCATTCCAGAGCCCCCTCGTTGTTCTACCTTTAATGGAAGGGGGGGGTCTGGAATTGGGTGTGCATCTCTCAACGGTCGATATTGGGGCGCCTAGACCAACGACACTCAAACAATTCAAGACCCCCTTTGTCGTTCTGTCTTTAATAAGGGGGTGGGTCTGGAATGGAATGGTATTGTTATGGGGCCCCCCTCTTATCGTGTCACCTCATGTGCTACCTTCTCCCCTGCCATTTGTTCCCCACTTGTCTATGTGACGTGGCCCACTTCCTTTCGCTCCTCCTCGTCCTTCGACATATGTCCCCTCTCTACCATTATATCTCATCACCTTTTCTCTTTTTCTTGTATCCTCCCTCTTGCCATGTGTCTCGCCCCTATCATCTCCTTGATCACTCCCCTTCCCCTTTCCACACGAAGCATGCCAAATCATCCCCACCTAACCTTCGTTCATGCAGCATCATGTGCCCCAGTCTTCGCACCAACCTCTACACATTATCCATTAGACCGTTCAAGCGATCCAGATGGCATCGTGAGAAGACCTCCATGTCCCAAAAAGAAGAATTGACTGGGGCTACTCCTGATCCCAAGGAAGCAGTTATTGAAGTTGTTGGAGGTGGTTAGACATCGTCTCCACCATAAATGGAAAGTCCAACAAAGGATTAAAGGCATGTCGATTCATCCGCAAGGATGTCAGAATTCTGATTGCGTCTGTCATAAGTGCACGATCATTCAGAGACTACATGTGCAGACTGCCAGTAGACATGCAGATGTAATCTTTTTAATGCAATATCTCATTTTCGCTATTGTTGTTTTGTTGTGAGTATATGTAGGCAGTTTTTCCATTTTTGTAAGTGTCGATGGTTGAGCAAGGCTCCCGATTGTAAATTTTTATGAAGCACTAGTTGCTCTGGTTATGTATTGGCACTTGAGACTTCTTGTTTAATGAATGTCAGCCTCTGTCCATCTCTCTATTAACACTGTGTTAGAATGGCTTGGAATTGGAGGATCCAGTCAAGTTTCGCTGTTATAGGATGATGTAGGTTGGATCACTGTAATAGCTGCATTGTTTCTAATTAGTTCTTGTATTTTCTCAATGCTGAATGATTTGGAATTGGAAGATCCAGTCAAGTCACCTTTTAGTTCCTCTGAAACTCTCAACCAAGAGGATCTTGTATTCTGATTTTTTCCTCCTCAAGCTATCGAAAGGCCTGATGCCCAAGGCAATCTTGCTCACCCCTCTTACCAAGTCTTCCATCTGCTCATTTTATAATCAACCCACTGATGGAAGTTAGATCAAGACCTCCTTTGTTTTACATACCAGGCCCGGTTTTCTGAGTTAAAGCGATACTTTCCTAGGTCTCTATCCATTCAACCACCCCATTAAATTATTCGTGACATAAACTGATGGGCGTTGGGCTCTTCTTTTACCACAATCCAGGAGTGACTTCTGATGCTAACATTTCTGGCATCGTTGTCGGGGACGAAGTTGAATATCTTCCCCGAGATTGAATGACAACAATTAACCGATTCTGAAGGTGCATCATATATCAAAACTATTGATATTTCTACTATGCAACTGGTGACTCCACTCACACGACTTTGTTGGGTGACTCCATTGATGTGAACCCATAAGCAACTCCATTGTTTCAGCCATGGCTTCTAGAGGAAAATATACAAGGTCTAATCCTCAGCTACCATTAGCGCCACCTGAAGCTGACCCAGAGAAGATTATGAGGAAGGGAAAGTCCTCTGGAGGAGGTACTGCTACTACTAAACCAGGTATTTCTGATGATTTTCATGATTTTATAGAAACTCCAACGCCTTCATCTCATCCAGTTTATTTACCTTTTGTTGGAGTTTCCCGTAGTCTAAATTTTGGGAGTGTTCCTACTGAGTTTTCTCCTCCTAATATTGAATTGGTAGGAGAAACCCTTGTCACTCCCCTCTCCCCCGAGGTGGTACCCTGGTTCAGACCCAATACCTCTGAATATTTTCCTACGTCGGGTTTTACCACCCCTTCTCCTGTTACTACTGTTGTTAAAGAAAGGGAAACTTATACATTCCTTTTATCCCCCAAGCTTGTTCTCCAAATTTTCTATTGTTCCCCTCTCGTCCTATCAGCTCAATTCCTGTCTTTTTTATTCAAGGCACATCTCCTCCTAGTTCTCCTATACCTATTTTTCCTATGGAAGGTGCGAATCCCCCTCTAAACAGAATGGATGCCATAGTGGCTGCCAGATATGCCCCCTTAATCCTACCTCAACCTATGAATCCTCTCCCTGCTGGAGATTACTTGAAATATATGATTAAATTCACTAGGGAAGAGGACATAATTGTGGAGGAGCACCTTGTTGCCTTCTACAGTTATGTAGACAACCTGAACATTGAAAATGAAGATGTATGGATGAGAGTCTTCGTCCAACGCCTTAATGGTGAGGTAAGAAAATGGTTTAGGGAATTGGCCCCCATATCTATTGCTGGGATTGAAGCTCTAGATAATACTTTCCAGAGGCAGTGGGGAGATAAAAAAGATTTCATGTATTACATGACAGAGTTTGGGTCCTTGAAGAAAAAGGAAGGAGAGTCTATCTCTGACTTCTCCAAAAGATTCAATAAGATGTATAATAAGATCCTTGCTAAGATAAAACCCACAGAAGCCTCTGCTAAAATCTCTTATGCTAATGCATTCGACCCTGACTTCTGCCTTCTATTGAGAGAGAGAAGAGCTACCTCCCTAGCTCAAATGCAAGACGTGGCCATAGAATTGGGATCTAATGTATTAGCAGTTGACAGATTGAGAAATAAGATTGATGCAGACAAAAGAATGGAAGATTTGAAGCCTTGACTTCTGGCCCCTTTGCCCCTTACCCTCAAGTGGATGAATTGACCAAGATAGTGAAGTCTCTGTTTGCAGAGATGGAGAAAATGAAGGTAGAGGGGAAGCAAACATACAGAAATCCTCAAAATACCGAAAACAAAGGAAATTTCAGGAGGCCAAACAATAATTCTCCCCATATTATACAAAGGGACTAGAGGGGAAGAGATAGAGAAGATCAGAAGATTCAGGCCCCTCTTCAAAATAAGTTTGTAGCTAATGATGAAGAAGGGGAAATAGACGGGCTTGATCCTGAAATCCACTACTTCAAAGATACTTCTCCTTTTCCTCACCTTACTCAATCAGCATATGAGGAGTCTCTCATGGACAGTCAGCTAAATGAGCTAAGCAAGGGAGACAAGGCTACCAGCATCCAAAACAAGTATAACCTAAGATCCAAGAAGAAGACAGGAGCACCTGATGTTCCTTAACAGCTCATTAGAATGGAGAAACCTGCTAATGAATTAGCAGACAGCAACAAAGGTAAGAAGGCCCAACCCCTCTCTCCAATGGTCCAGATTCATGTGCCTGAAGTAAGGGAAATTCCAAATATTGCATCCTCTTTTAACTTTGAGCATGAAATTCAAAAAATTAGAATCCCTATG
The DNA here is from genome assembly GCA_000966675.3 of Picea glauca. NCBI lineage: Eukaryota > Viridiplantae > Streptophyta > Pinopsida > Pinales > Pinaceae > Picea > Picea glauca. The sequence goes on along the minus strand of JZKD02S1974361.1, from coordinate 62,226 downwards.
CCCCTCTCCGAACTGATCAAACATGAAGTGTTCAAAAAATGCCTCTCTGAACTATTACAGTCTGAAGCCTCATGCCATCCCACAGACTCAATAAATTTGCAAGATGAAAAGCCTGCAGTCATCCTAATTCCTATGGTAGAAGACAGAAATGATTCATCCCCTCCTTTCTACACATCCTTGAACATACATGACAAGGTGTTGCACAACTGTTTGATGGATTTAGGGGCTTCCCACAACCTCATGCCCAAAACTGTCATGGAAGAATTAGGACTAGAAGTCACTAGAGCTGCTTAAGGATAAATTCGTGAGTGCGGACACAGACCAATCTCCCCAGATCCACCTGGATCTGGAAAAAAACGTGACAGAATACTACTCTTTCCCTAGATCTAGCTATTGAATGAACTAAGAGAAATGGACGGCATACATACCTTATGAACGCTCTCCTTTAATCTCTGTTGTTCCTCACTCTGCTCTGATTCTCTTGCGTCGTCCAATCACAACAACAAAAACCAATCACAGCAAAGGCATTAATCTATCCAATATCTAGTCTATACATGTGATCAAGGAATCATGTAATAAGATGACATCATCATTATGGGAAAGGGACATATTCATATATTGAATTAACTGAAAGAGAAATATACAACCTGAGCCTTGATGTCATAGATCTCCTTTCGATGGCTCCTAGCTTTGACACACACACACTTGCTCAAGCATGAAGAAGTTCAACCACATATGATGACCTTACTTGTTGTCTCTTGCTGCTGTAGCTTCAATCCTCCATGCAATCTTGCACAAGTTCTCTAATCAATCTCTTGTTGGCTTATCAACCTCTAACCATTTCCATGAGAAATATCCTCAATATATAGGAGAAGATTGTTTAGTTACTTGGATAGGGAATGATCCCAAGATAACTGGAAAGTCATTAATTTGCCAACCATTCGAAAGCCAACTCATCCTTCTAGAAGATTCTTTCTAGAAGGATCGAGAACTTATCCGTTTTCCTCCTTTAAAATCATGTTCGCACCCTGCCCTTGAGTACAGTGCGAGAAGTTCGCACCCCAGATGAAGGCAGCCTACGGGAATGAAGGATTCTCGCAGGAGAGATATAAGCAGCCTGCGAACTATTTTCAAAATATGATTTCTGGAAGATGACAAGTGTAACTTATCTCATGAAAATGTTTTTATTGAAGAGTTTGATATTCCATCATTATGACATGATCATAATATCATCTCGATAACCAAAAATGTGGATAACAGAATGCCCCCCAAATTCTGAGAGTGGAACCAGTGATAGTCGATAGACTTTGTAAGCTGCATGTGTGTGTCAAGAACCAAAATCACATCTAATCAGAGACCTGCAAACATCCAAGCATCTGCAGAGTATCATATATATCAATTCTGAGGTAGGCATTCCCATACTCAGATCATAGACTGATGACATCATAAACAAAGGTCATGGCCACCAATCATACACTGTGGATCCATGCAGTCATGTCATAACATAGAACAGCCACCGGAATACACTGTGGATCTGTGCGATAAATTTTCAATCAAGACGACATAACCACGAAATATACACAGTGGATCTATGTGTCGCAAGTAATACATACTCCATCGCAACCTGGATCATAGGAATAATATCCAGGGTCTTCAATCTCATCACCTAAAGTACGAATCAGACCATGTGATTACATGTGTTGAAGTCAAACATGGCAGAAACCACTTGATTACCGGTCATTGATGTATACCGTTAACAAGTGCGAGGGAAATCACCATTGATATCAATGACTCCCAAGGTACTACAGTACAATCCATCGATTGTGAATAAATGAGTTGATGTCGAACAACCGATGGAATCTTTCGATCAGAGGTCAATGATGTAAACCTACTGTCGAAAGCAAGAAACTTTCCATTGAGGCAGGCAAGCTCCAAGGTACTGAATAATTTCTAAGTCTCAATCCAGGATAATGTGCTGATGTCGACGGAACAAGACTCGTCACAGGAGGGCCTTGATGTGTCCCCCATCAGTGACACGAAATGAGTAACAGAGTTTGAAAGTGAAACAGAGTATGTGGCAATTGGACTTTGGACACAGGGAAGGCCGACACAAAGTGAAAGGATAACTGCAGATGGCCGACTCAATGGAGGTTTCAAATGGACCACTCTTGAACATATGGACGACACGACCAATGATTTGGCAGCATTGACCCAAAAACGACACATGGAAAGACCTTGTAATCAAATCGAATGAGAGACAAATGGATTTCCCAAACCAAC
>JZKD02S1974361.1:24526-40205 GCA_000966675.3 Picea glauca | reverse complement strand
CATATGTTCCCCACTTGTCCGCATGATGTGGCCCACTTCCTTTCACTCCTCCTCGTCCTCTGACATGTGTCCCCTCTCTACCATTATATCTCATCACCTTTTCTCTTTTTCTTGTATCCTCCCTCTTTCCATGTGTCTCGCCGATGTCGTCTCCTTGATCACTCCCCTTCCCCTTTCCATGTCGAGCATGCCAAATCATCCCCGCCTAACCTTCGTTCATGCACCATCATGTGCCCCAGTCTTCACATCGGCCTCTGTGCCTTATCCATTAGACCGTTCAGTCGATCCAGGTGGCACCGTGAGAAGACCTCCACATCCCAAAAGGCAGAATTGATTGGGGCTGCTACCGATCCCAAGGAAGCAATTATTGAATTTATTGGAGGTGATTAAACATCATCTCCACCATAAATGAAAAGTCCGGCAAAGGATTAAAGGCATGTCAATTCATCCGCGGGGTTTTCAGGAGTCTGATTGCATCTGTCATAAGTGCATAATCGTTCAGAGACTGCATGTGCAAACTGCCAGTACACATGCAAATGCAATTTTTTAATGCAATATCTCTTTTTCGTTGTTGTTTTTTTGCTGTGAGTATATGTAAGTAGTTTTTCCATTTTTGTAAGTGTCGATGGTTGAGCAAGGCTCCTGATTGTAAAGTTTGATGAAGCATTGGTTGCTCTGGTTATGTATTGGCACTTGAGACTTCTTGTTTAATGAATGTCAGCCTCTGTCCATCTCTCTGTTAACATTGTGTTAGAACAGCTCAGAATTGGAGGATCCAGTCGAGTTGCGTTGGATGATGTAGGTTGGATCATTGTAATAGTTGCATTGTTTCTAATCAGTTCTTGTATTTTCTCAACACTGAATGATTTGGAATTAGAAGATCCAGTCAAGTCACTTTTCAGTTCCTTTGAAACTCTGAACCAAGAGGATCTTCTATTCTGAGTTTTTTCTCCTCAAGCTACCAAAAGGCCTGATGCCCAAGGTAGTCTTGCTCACCCCTCTTACCAAGTCTTCTATCTGCTCATTTTATAATCAACCCACTGACGGAAGTTAGATCAAGACCTCCTTTATTTTGCATACCAAGACCGGTTTTCTGAGTTAAAGCGATACCTTCGTGGGTCTCTATCCATTCAACCACCCCATTAAATTATTCATGACATAAACTAATGGGCGTTGGGCTCTACTTCTTTCGCAATCCAGGAGTGACTTCTGACGCTAACACACATAACTGTGTTTCTTGATATATTAAGATGGAAACATACAGTTCTATCTGTATGCTTAGCTTGCAGATATTTCTCTCTTTCTCTCTCTCCCCTCCCCACACACCCAGCTATAGGGTTGATCTTTTCACTGAGTTGAAGATCTTACAATACAAGAATGCTCTCTCGCTCAGCACTTCTCTCTCACACAACAATAATCACAAATCCTTGACCAACGACAAAAAATGACCAACCTCAAATGAACCCTTACTCACTCCTCTCGATCTTTATTTATTCATTACAATGACTCTCCGACAACCCTAGGCCGAAACCTAGGTGTCAAAACCCTAAATACGAAAACCCTAGGTGTCTAAAACCCTAGGTCCACTTGACCCACATTTTCAAGGCTTCGCCAACCTGTCTTTCTGCCTTTTCTGTGAGGTGCTCCAAAGCACTTGTTGATGTCTTTTTCCACTTGCTAAGTTTTCCTCGATCCATCTTCCTTGTTGATATGTCTTCCTTGATCTTCTCGTTCAATGACTCTCTTTCCCTTACTTTTCTCCTTCTTTTCTACCTCTTTGATCACTTTGACCCATCCTCAGTCCATGTGCCTTCTGCATAGTTCGTACTTCATCTTTTATCTTCCTTTTTCTTCGCTTTCTTCTTGAATCCATAACCAAGGGCCAACAGGCCCCCAACACTCACCTATGACTCATCACAAGGAACTGTAATAGCGAAACTTTTGTATCACTTCGACTTTCTTTATGCTTTTTCCCTCCCCACTGTGTGTGGATTGTCTTTTTTGTCTCAGGTACCCAGTTTCAACTGCACCTGGTACCTAGACCCTTCTTCTTATGCTTTTACTAAGAGTTGTGAGGCAGTTGGTTGTCATAATACAATTTCAACCGATTCCCATTCACTAAACCATCCTTCCATTCTCCATTCAAAGTCTTCAATTGTGCAGCTCCTCCTTCTGTAAGATAGGCGACCTCAAATGTCCCAAGCTAATGTGTCTTGAATTTTCCTGGATGCTTCATGAACTTGTTTTCATATACCAATACCAAATCTCCTTGCTTAAAATCTTTCTTCTTGATATGCATTTCATGGTAGGCCTTTTATCATTCCTTATGTACCTGTTGATGAAATCCCACAATAAACTTGTCTTCCTCTAGTTCCACCAACTGCGCAAATCTGTCTTGAACAACGCCAGTGTCATCCACATCTGTAAACACTGCAATTCTTAGACTAGGAACTAAATATTCCATAGGCACCACTGCTTCCAGAACATAAACCAACTTAAAGGGAATCTGCATTGTTAGCTTCTTGCAAGTGGTTCTATAATCCCATAACACTACTGGTACTCTCAAATCCCAATCATCTTTGTTTACACTACAAATCTTCGTCAGTGTTGTTTCCAATATCTTATTGAAGGCTTCGACTATCCCATTTGCTTGTGGATGGTATGGAGTGCTCTTCTGATGGTGAACTACAAATTCCTACGTCAAGGATTCAATAATATTATTGATAAAATGTGTACATTGATCGCTCATAAGGACCTTTGGGCATCCAAATCGGGTTATGATATCATCAAAGATGAATCATGTAGTTGTAGTTGCACTACATTCCTTGACTACTCTTTCTTTTTCCCATTGGGTCAAATACTATGTCGCAGTGATGATGTATCAAGCTCTTGTGCACTTTCCTGGTGGGTTGATAGGTCCCACAAAATCAATAGCCCATTTTTCAAATGCCTGTTAGGTTAGTTGAGGTGCTAAAAGCATCTCATCTCTTTTGGAGGGTTTCCCTACTCTTTGGCATACATCGCAGGCTCTGTAGTATTCCTTAGTATCTTTGTGTAAAGTAGGCATGCTCTAAGAATCTTTTGCGTTGTTGCTTTCCCTGCATAGTGCCTCCTATGATGCCTTCATGTGATTCTTCCAAAATTAGTGGTCTTTCTATCTCCATAACACATCTTCTCAAGATCTCATCAGGTCCCATCTTATACAGTTGTCTAGCTATAGTAAAAAATCTGCAGCACGGACTACTAGTTGTTTCTTCTGAAGAATGGTATATTCGCGAGGTTCCATTCCTGTGGATAGTAACTGAACTATCTCAGCGAAGCGATCATCAAACTTTCTGATGGCCAGCAACTGTGCGTCTGGTAGTGTATCCTCCAAGCTAGTAGATTCCTCTCCATGCTCTAACCTAGACAAGTGGTCAGGTCCCTTTTTCATTCTTCTTGGCTTGACCACAATCTCAAAATCATATTCCTGGAATAACAGTAACAATCTGCATATTCTTCCCCCAAAAACTAGCTTATTGACTAAGTATTTCAATGTAGAGTGATTAGTGAACATCTTCAAATTTCCTCCCAACAATTAATTTCGAAACTTCTATAGTGCGTACACCATGGCTAAACCTTCTCTTTGATTGGTAGTGTAATTTATCTCAGTTGTAGATAGCTTCCTGCTAGAAAAGGCTATAGGGTGATCAATATCTCCTACTCCTAGTTGTGCTAACATTGATCCTAATGCAATGGATGAGGCATCGATGTGCACATGGAATTCCTTACTCCAATCTAGGAAAGCCAGGATAGGCGCAATGACCATTTTCTGTTTCAGTGTATTGAAGATCTGTTGGCATTCTTCTATCCATTGAAATTGACAATATTTCTTTAAAATATTTCCCATGGGTGTTGTTATCTATGCATAGCCTTTGATGAACTTTCTGTAGTATCTAGTATATCCCAGCGCAGTGCACAGTTGTCTAACCGAAGTAGGGGGAGGTAGATCAACAATGATGGCGATCTTGGAAGGATCTACCAACAACCCCTGCTTACATACAATGTGTCCCAGCAATACTCCAAAAGGTGAAAAGAAAATGCACTTTTTTAGGTTCAGTACAATCTGGCATTGCCTGCACTTATCCAACATTAGTCTTAAACATTCAATATGATCTTTCAATAAGTTAAAAATAGTCCAGTCATCAAAATATGCTTCCAAAAATTTATGTAAAAATTCCTTGAATGATTCAACCACCATCCTAGAAAAGATGGTTGGTGCATTATTCAATCCAAAGGGAATCATTGTGTACTAGAAAGAACCCTATTTTGTTGCAAATGTGATCTTATGTTGATCTTCCTTGGAAATCATGATCTGGTGGTAACCTGGAAATCCATATGTAAAGGAGTAAAATTCTTGTCCTCCTACATTATCTAACACTTCATCAGTAAACAATGTAGGGAATGGATCATGTAAACATGCATCATTCAGTTTCCTTAAGTCTACACAGATTTTGATCTCTCTTGACTTATTATCCAGAACCACCATAGGGCTAATCCATTCTGATTCCTCAACAGGTTCTATGATTCTTGCTTCCAACATTCTGTCTAATTCAATCTTGACTTTCTTCTTATACTTGGGATTCAATCTATAGGGTCTTAGCTTGACTGGCCTTGCATCTAGTTTCAAGGGAATCTTCATTTCTCCCATGGGCCCTTTAATGCCCTTCATGTCTGTGAACTTGGCTGGAAATAAGTCATGATATTCATGTAGTAGTTCTGTAATCTTATCAATGGTGACATCGTCCTAATAATCTCCAACATTAGCCAACTTAGGTGCTTGATCTATTCCAATATTAACTTTCTTGATTTAGGTGGGCTTCCCAATAAAACGTAATTCAATCTCAGGCCCTTCTATGTCTCTCTGTCCTTCAGATTCCATGATGTTCACATTCCTAGGATCATCATCCTCATCAGCATTGATATTGTAACAACCCTGTAATTTCTAAAGCGATGCAGTCCATTCATCCTCTTCTTGCTCCAAAGGTAGGTTAGGTGCCTCCTCAAATACTTTCTGTCTTACAACTTGTAAAGCCTGATCTACTATGGGATACTGACTTTCAAAAATAAAGGTATCTATGAAGTTATGGGTCATACCGTACCAAACTGAAGTGGTGAGGCACAATTCTGCTTGAAGATACCAATTGATAGGTGTTGTATCCAAGGTTTTAATGAACTTGTGCACCCACTGTTCTTGAGGAATGTTTCTCCAAGCCTCCTCACAACTTCGCACATGTTCCTTTGGACAGCTCTAACCTATGTATCGAACTTTGCACACTTCAACTTGGTCTGAAAAGCACATTTTCATTAAAGTGCGACATTGCACCCACTCCGCGATGTTCTTTTTATGTGCTCCCCACCATATCGCTAGCGTTGCTTTCAAAGATTCATCCAGTGCCAATAGCCTCTATTGTACTGGTACAACTTCTTCAAATTCCAATAAGAATGTTTCTAAATGATTCAAACCATCAAATATGGGTAGGTTACTTACTTCTGTGCCGATCCAACAAACTTCCTGGGTCAATCTAGCACATCTCCATGCAAAAACCTCATACATTTTGTAATGTCAGTTCTCTATTGATTCTTTGAAGTCTGATGAGCATGAGCTTTCACTTCGCCAGCTCAAATTCCTGTCTACTGTAGGATTAATGTAATCCTATTGTCTTGTTGTCAGTTTATATATATTCTCCATCTCATATGCACGGTCTTATTCTCTGATGGGTTCTGTGTATCTGCAACCTTCATCAGGATCAAGAGGTACAATGCCCCTAAGTCCATCACCTTCAAATGTCATTCGTCTCTTTTTTAGGTCAACAATAGTCGAATTTTTGAAAGCCCAATCAATTCCCAATAGCACAGGGTAAGGACAACTATCATCAACTATCTCAATCACTTAGAAGTCCGCAAATGTCCTGACCCTGTTGATGTCCATGGGGACATGCTCTAGTCTTCCAAAGCGGCTTATTGCCTGCTGATTATCCATCCTGAGCCTAATAGGGCAATAGATCAACTTAGGTTTTCCCATCAGTGCCCAGATCTTCTTTGTCATAAAATTGACTTATGATCCCAAGTCGAGGACCGCATAATCTATGTCATAATATCCAATCTGAGCATTAAGGTGTAGCTCCTTATTTTTCCTTCTCTTCCTAGATACTTGATGTACTTCTTTATTCAGCAGAGGATCTACCCTGCCTATCTCATATTGTTTGATCAAATTTTGTATTTATTGCAAAAATATTTCATCCTTAATCAAATTAATGCAAGTACATAAGAATTCCATAAGCTTGCTTATCTATTTTCCATCTCCAGGCGCGACAAACTGATCAAATTCCAGAGGCATTCCACATTCTCTCACTTCTGGTTGTGTCTTTGATGAAGAAGCCTGATCTCTTCCAAATTCTCTTCTTGCCTCTTCAAACGTCTTCTTTTCTTTCCTTGGATCAAACAACTTTGTCTTCTCTGCAACTCTTCTGAACCCTGATTCTTCTGTAGTCTTTCCTAGAGTCACCCTGTCTTCTCCTATAAAAGTGCCTCCTCTAGTGATAACAATGACTCTGGGATCCTCTCCGTGAGGTTCTGCTGATATTAATTGGACTTGCTGGTTTCCACCTTGTCTTTCCTGAAGTTTATCCAGCAATGTTGGACAATCTTTGACCACATGTTCGAATGAGTTGCAGTAGTTTCAAGTAGTACAAGGTTTTTGACAGCCCCTTGCCAAGTGACCTGGCTAGGCACAATTATAAAAAATGATCTGACATCAACCTTGACCCATGCCTCCTCCTTGTCCTCTTCCTCTGAATCCACCATGAGGGTTGAAGTTTCCTATTCCTGGAGAGTTAAACTGCATAGTATTTCCTTCCTGTTGCATCTCTCCTTGAATCCTATATGTATCTATTGACCTTTCATGCAAGAGGTCATAAGCCCTACAATCCTTCTCATCATGCCCCACGGGTTTACAGAATGTGCGGTAGAGATTGGTAGGTGTCTGGACATATCTTTTCATTCAATAACATTCACCAGGGAGATGTCTATTTCTACATACCTTGCACTAGGGTAGAGTAACCTGCGTCAAAGGGCTCGGAGCTCCAGAGGCCAAGTACTCATTAAATAGGGGATAGTGCTCCTTGTCATGGCCCTCTGGTTTTCATCTGATACACTGGATGTCTTCTCTTTTATATTTTCCCTTTTCTTTCTTCATAGCCTCGGCCTGCAAAGATAAGCTAGTTAGCTGAATTAAAATTTGACTTATACCTGAGATGGATTCTCTCATAGGGGTTGATTCTAGTTTCATAGTGATTTCCAATGCCTTAGCCTGCGAAGCAACCTTCCATTGCATCAGAGGAAATATGATGTGTGGTAAGAGGGCAACAATCAACCATTCATTTTTCTTCTCGTCTGGATTCTGAAAACTTGATCGGCTTGTCAAGGTCTTAAACCTCTGATCAAACTCCCAAACAAGTTCAGCTACTCTCTACTTGATTTATTTCAGTTTTGTAATGCACTGTGACTCCGAATTGGGTTTCTTGAATTCGATGGTCAATGCAGTTTTAATGTCATTCAACGGTTTAGGCTATGTAACTCCTTTAACAAACTTCATGTACCAACTCAGTGCGCGATCTCTTAGGGTAGTACCAAACTGATCTCTCTTAACAAGTTAGTTAGTGACATTCTTAATAATCCATACAACTTCGCATAAGAACCAATGTTGATCAGGATCTTCAGATCCATCTCCCCTAAAGGTGGGTAACCTCATCTCATATGCCATAGATATTCTAAGATTTATTGACTGAGTATGCACTGAACCACTTGTACCAGTTCTCTGAGTGCTCTGATAACTTAGGTTATTCTCGTACTTAGCTCTGCTAAAACAATAGGACGAGTAATAGTACTTACTTTGACAGTAGCCACAGTCCCTGAAGTTACTGATTCTTCCCGACAAGGTTCTTTAGTCTTCCCTTCCTCTTCCCTAGAGAACTCTGAATATTCCTCGTTCAACAACTCTTCTTCTTCTCCACTGTAGAACCCTTCGTCCTATTCCAGTGGCTCGTGATTTGGTTCAAACAGGTTCACTAGAGGGACTTCTCTGAATGCTCTCCCATTGCGCGTGTGTCCGACCTTTGTGTCACTATCACTATCTGAGTTCCTGAACATTAGATTTTCAATATGACCAATTACTGTATCTTCGATATGTTCTTCTCATGTTATAGCATCTTGATCTTCAACTTCAGAAAGTGTAAAAATTTTCCTCTAAGTCCTTTAAGGAAATATCTCTCTGCTTGGCTATATGACTCAACTCTGTCAATAGAAAACTTAGTAGTGTACCCTCCAATAGTGCTATCAAACCAGTGATATACTGCTCTTGACATGGCATTATCAACTCTCTTGACCTTCTTGTTTAGCACCAACATCCAAACCACAAGTGGTCTAGATCTGATCTCAAACTGGGTATCTACTAATCTGGCTAACCACTCGTATAGCACCTTATGAATTCCTCCAAATAAAATCTCATGTATATCAGTAAAGATATACCTTCCCAACCAATCCTCTGTACTAATATTAGGGTTTTTGTTCTGAGATTCGGTGAAATCTTTTTCTTGTTCTTCTATCCACTTATGAATCTTTGTCTTCGATGGAAACCACCTTGACATTCCCTCAAGAAGATCCTGGTCCCGGCAGTGGAACCATTTGTTTTCACTGGGTAGGCTTAGGGTTCAACTCTAATAGCGCACCAACAATCCCTAACTACTGGCCCTTTCGGCAACACCTACGAAGCATATGCAGTCTCACCTGAAGTAATAATAGGGGGTTGCAGGACAGAGGTGTCTAAAACCAGAGGAAATGCAAAGTGAATCCAGCACAATAACACATAGCAACTAGATACTATTTACCTCTCTTAAGCTTACCTTGCAAGTTATATCTTAGAGCTAACAAAATATTGCAATAACAGTATAATAGAAGGCAAAGAACACAGCATCAATCACAGAGGACAACAAAATATACGTGGTTCACCCTCTCCCTAGGGATACATAAACAGAACTGTGTTTCTTGATATATTAATATGGAAACATACAGTTCTATATGCACTCTTAGCTTGCAGCTATTTCTCTCTTTCTCTCTCTCTCCCCTCCCTGCACACCCAGCTGCAAGGTTGATCTTTGCACCTAGATGAATATCTTACAATACAAGAATCCTCTCCCTCTCAGCACTTCTCTCTCACACAACAATAATCACAAATCCTTGACCAACGACAAATAATGACCAACCTCAAACGAACCCTTCCTCACTCCTCTAGATCTTTATTTATACATTACAATGACTCTCCAAAAACCCTGGACCGAAAACTAGGTTTCAAAACCCTAAATACCAAAACCCTAGGTCCAATTGACCCACGTTTTCAGGGCTTTGCCAGCCTGTATTTCCGTATTTTCTGCAAGGTGCTCCAAAGCACTTGTTGATGTCTTTTTCTGCTTGCTGAGTTGTCCTCTATCCATCTTCCTTGTTGATATGTCTTCCTTGATCTTCTCGTTCAACGACTCACTTTCCCTTACTTCTCTCCTTATTTTTTGCCTCTTTGATCACTTCGACCCATCCTCAGTCCATGTGCCTTCCACGCAGTTTGTACTTCGTCTTTTCTCTTCCTTTTTCTTCATTTTCTTCCTGAATCCATAACCAAGGGCCAACACAATGATGAATGCAATACTAGGTAATGATAATGACTTGACTATTGATGAGTATGTCCTTGGTTTTATGATATCCATTTGTCCACCTACAGTAAAACCTTTAGCTAAATTTAACTATGCACAGTATTTAGTTAACAATATACATCATCAATTGTCAAAGTTTGAAACCACTAGATATTTCAGATATCATTCTTACTTAGTATATCTTTTAGTGTACGCTAAAGTTGTCAAGTTTTCATACCTATAATTGAAAACTTAAGATGAAATGGGTAATCCATCTGCAGTCATTCATTGGACTCCTCTAGTTACAAAAAAGGATCAAAATGTAGGGTTCTCATAATACATTAACCAATTATGTCAAAATCATTTGAGATTATTCATGATGACATGCTCCCAAAATCTTTTTAGAGTGTAAATGTTTTTTATAGTTGAGTCCTAACAAAAGAGTTAGATATTGGTACTTATTTGAAAATCACACAAAAGTTTGGGCTTATGGTGTTGAAGTGCAACCTTTCCTTTTACCTAGGTTCTTATTGGGTTTACTTTGGGCTGACCCAGATTCTCACTTTAATACTACCAATAAACCCTTCTACCATCAGCCCTTTTGGATACCAAAAGGAAACACAACGCACAAGGTGCATTGCACAATCTCACCCAATATGGCTTCTATGGGTGGTCACAGGACTCAGATGTCTGCAACCCTAGGATGGGATGTGTATCTCTCTGAGGCATCTAACCTACTTATTATCAACCTCCAAACCTTTGTTATATTTTAATCCAAACCACTATCACCAATGTTCGGATAGGGATTCATTAACCATTATAACTGCATATGTTCCATGACTAGCATTTATCTACTGTAACACTAGATTCTGATCTAAGGTAAAGAATCCATTTATATAGTGTTGTTCTTCATATTCCCTTAACTTACACCTACTACGCAGTGTTTAATCCTTTATCATATAACATATTCATCATAAAAACTCATTCAAGTAAATGCAAACTTAAAATACTGCATACAGTCACATAAAACACAGATATACTTTGGTTCACCTCCTCCCTGGGTCTACGTCCACAAAGATTTGTCGCTTTGGCTCTTTATTCATCTTTCATGCAAAAATTTAGTGTTGTGCACTATATAGTACTTCCATCATTACATCCAATCTCCTCAGATCGCCATAGTTCTCACTCACACTAAAAACCCTAACAAACTGATAGTTGAACCAACTATCGAGTGTCGACTGCTCTCCCTTATCCTCTTTCTACAGTCCTAATACATTCTACTTCTACAAAATTGGGACAAAGCCCTTACAAAAACGCTAAACCTAAATGGATTAGTTTTTTCCACTTCTTCCTTGAATTTGTCTCGGCTAGTCCTTGATCCAATTGTTTCTCCTAATTGGCACTTTTCCACTTTTCAACTGCTCCACAACCGTTTTTCCACTTTTTAACTTCTTTTCTCGGCATGGTTTTTCCCTTATTTCCAGCGTTTCTTTTCCGCTTTTTCCGGTGTGCTCTCCTACTTCCCGACACTTCTCTAATCCCTTCAAAATTTCTTCTTTTTTACCCAAAATTGGCCTGTTCCAACAGGCCCCCAACAATGACATCGTGACTCGTCCCGAGTCACTCACAGACATCGACATCATTCACTGCATGTGTTAGTGCTTCATACATCTCTGTTATCCATTGGTATTTCTCCTGCACCTGGCTGCTCTTCGCTTCCATGGCTTCTACCACCTGCACGATGACTGGTGGTTGTAAGATTTATCCCCCCTCCAAACCTATTTGTTAGATGTGCACTCTCACTGTGTCAATCTCCTCGACCAACTGTTATGCCTTTTCTTGTAGGGGTTTTTTGGCACGGGGGAAGACCTGAGGTTCAACGCTACAACACCGCACCAACAAAAACCTAACTACCGGCCCTTTTGGCAACACCTACGAAGCAGATGAAGTCTCACTCGAGGTAGAGGCAGGGGTGGTTGCAAGAATCAGATGTCTGCGACCTTACCTGGGACACAGATATGTGATTACAACATCTTAACAGATCACTCAGCAGTTACAGTTCATTAGTATTTGGCCTTTGTTCACAGTGCAAATAAAACCTAATAACAGATCAGCACAATATTCACCTAGATCTAATATATCCAAGAACTTAGCATATAAATATAGATCTGATCTCGCATTCATCCACATAAACAGAGTACTAATCATTCCTTAATCTAGCTAACATACATAAAACACTAAGCATAAATCATATCAACAATATCACAACATAAGGCACAAGGCAACCATAACACAGGATATATGTGTTTCACCCCCAACCTGGGGCTACGTCCACCAACTCTTGTTCTCTTTATTTTCTTTTGTCAATCTTCTACATGCACAGAGCCTTAAAATCCTACTCTGCATAGGACATGACATCTGCGCACACTTCACTAGATCCTCTTTCCCCGAGCTAGGTCATAGCACAAAGCCTTTACACAATCACTTGCACTTAGCTCTGCAAGTTCTCGACATAGCATGCACAAAGCATTTACAATTTTCATTAGCAAGGTATCAAGCCTCTCTCTTCTTACAATCCCTATAATTCTATTTATACACTACAAAAAGGGCCTAATCACGGGTAAAACCCATGGGCTAACATCCCCATACCTATTACATAAGCCCAAAACCCAAAAAATCCCTAAAAAGGGGTCGAGATCCCACGATCTCCGCTTTGACTTGCGCTCCACCTTCGATAGCTTGTCGAAGTCCCAAAATAGGTCAAATGTGACCAAGGATCCCCAAGACTTGGTCAAGGGCCAACAGGCCCCCAACACTCACTTGTGACTCGTCCTGAGTCACTCTGGTCTGGGTGGCTCTGCCTCAAATTCCTTGAGCTTGGCTCGAGCTACTTCGACTTGACGCTTCGCTAGAGCCTCCTCCCCGATGAACTCTTGAATAACTGCCTCATTCATAATTCCTTCCAAGCATTTTTCAACTGCAGTGAAAACTTAATCGATCTCTACTCCTTGGCCTTCAATTTCTTCAAACAGTTGGCAAGCTTCATCCTGGACCGGTTGGATCTCTGAGTGACTTCCATGAATTTTCTTTGAATGGTGTGGACCTGTTGTTGAGAAGTGCATTTTTCTTGGGATCGCTTCATCCTTTCAACTGTTGACAGAAGCTTCAACTGCGCCTGTACTATTACTGCTTGCTTCTTCACCTCTTGGAGTTGTGACTCCAGTGCCTTTAGTTCAGGGTCTTTAGTAAGTTACTCATAGGTTTGTGCACTTCTACTGCTAAGTTGTTTACATTCCAGAGAGAATTCTCTGGTCCTCTCAACTGCACTCTGGGCAGTAGCTTCTCTTTGGTATCGCACATCCTACGGGGTACTTGGCCCTGTTTGTAGCTCTAGGTCTGCTATTCTCTGTTGAAGTTGTTGAATGGCTTCCGCAAGCTTCGTCACTTGAATTTCTACTGGGCCTTCCTCCTTCTACTCTAAGATTTCCATAGAGCAAAGTGCTCTGATGACTGCTTCTTTAAATCTGGCCTGCTCCACGAGCATCTGTTCTTTCTAAACATTCTCCTCATCGAAATTGGTTTGGAGGTCTTACTTTTCCTACTGTGAAACCCAGCGTTGCTCTATGACTACCTCTTGCACTTGATTTAGGGCCTTTATGGCCTGTTCTGTTTCTTCCTGTGCATGACGAAGGTGAGCTTCGATTGCATCATCTAGTCTGTAGAGTTGGGTAGGCTCATCTCCCAAATCTGGTGCTTCTGATGGTGGGGTTGTAGTGGACACTACGCGGTTGGAGTGAAGGTCCTGTTGTACCCCTCTGAGTTCAACCTCAATCCTATCGTACATTTCCTCCTGCTTGAATTCATGTTTCTGCAAGATGTCCTGCGAGGTGTCTGATACAACTGCAATGATGAAGTCGAAG
This sequence comes from Picea glauca, assembly GCA_000966675.3. NCBI lineage: Eukaryota > Viridiplantae > Streptophyta > Pinopsida > Pinales > Pinaceae > Picea > Picea glauca. The sequence goes on along the minus strand of JZKD02S1974361.1, from coordinate 26,563 downwards.
TCATCGACCATGAGCACAGTCAGCATCATGGTTTTACTAGCTTTTGGTATCTTCCGTGATGACGGTTTCGTCAGGGAAACCTTTCTTTTCTTAGATGGATCTACATCATCGGGGGGATTCTTTGGTGGTGCTACTTCACCTTTCTTCTACTGATATTCTTTTCTAGTGTTCTCTTCTTTATATACTTCATCATCACCTCCTCGTCCAAGTGATTCCTGTTGAAATAATGTAACTACAAAGAGTATTCTTATTATTATTGATATTTTATTCATAGGATCAATCCCCATTGTGGATTGATCATGTTGGATATTGTAATAGGACCAAATCCCCTTTTGTGGATTGGTCAAAAGACAATTGTAATAGGCAGAATAAGAAGTCAGCCCCAACAATTAATTAAGAGACCCAAAAATATAATAAAGGTGGGTTTACCCACCCAGATTGAGAAGTCGGCCCTGCCAGTGAAGAGAAACTTCACACATGCCAGAACTTGTATAAATAAAGGAGGCTAGCACCTCATTTGATCACAACTCACTTGCTCAGTTTGAGAGACAAGTTCTGATCTGTTACCGGAAAAGGAGAGAGAGAGTGGCGCATATCTTGGAGAGGATTTTCTGTTTTAGCATAGAGATCTCTTGGCATTGTATTGGCTATCTATATTAAGGAAGTTTTGTTGGGTTTTCTTCCCCTAGAGGGTTTCCCAGGATAAATGTTGTGTCTCTTGTGAATGTGTATTTCTCAGTGATCGTGTTATTATGTTGTTGTTATCTATTGAAATGCAAATAACTATAATAATGGCATAAACATTAACATGGTATCAGAGCCAACCTAAAGGAAGCATATTTCGCAACAGAAAAATGTCACTGTTGTCATACCTACAAATTAGGGTTTTTCAAAAGTGAATCTTTTCAGCTCCAAAACCACCTAGAAAGTTGCACCCTCCCCCAAGGATCATTTTGGCACCTTCAGCGCACCTTTTCAATGGCTAGATTTCCCAGAAAGTGAAACTCTAGTTTCACAAAAGTACCAGAAGTACCAGAAAACCAGTACCAGAAGTACCAGAAGTACCAGAAGCACCAGTCCAGAATTATGCAGATCAGATTTGAAGGGGAAAAATTTGGATTTTCTCAGATCCAAACACACCAGGAAACTCACCTCAGCCAAGCGCATCTCCTGGTAAGTTCAGTTTTTTATTTTGAGCACTTTCATTTTTCGTTCATTTTCCTAGCTCCAGGTAAAGATGTCTGCAAGCATTAACCTTGTTGACAAGTTAGAAGGACTGGAAAAATTTTGTGCCTGGAAGTATAGGATTGGCCTCAATATTGAAGAGAATGACCTAGCAAGATTCATCAAAGACAAAGTACCGAAACCCAACGATGCCGCAGAAAAGACAAAGCATCAAAAGGACACAATAAGGGCCAAAAGAATCATTACAGATTCCATCAAGGACCATCTGATCCATTATGTCTCATCCAAGAAGACCCCGAAATAAATGTTTGATGCCTTGACCAGACTATATGAAGGAAATAACATAAACTAGAAGATGAATCTTAGAACTCAACTGAAGAATACAAGGATGCAGAAAGGAGAAATGATTCAGGAATACTTCTCCAGAATCTCAGAATTCAAAGAACAGCTAGAAGCTATTGGAGATACCGTAGACAAAGACGAACTCATAATCACAGCACTAAATGGTCTTACAAGACCTTGGGATGCTTTCATCCAGAAGATATGTGCCAGAAAGGAGAAACTGAAGTTTGACAGCCTATGGGAAGAATGCATCCAAGAACAAACAAGAGTAGTGAATCGGGAAGCGCTACTAGCTAGAGATGATGATCAAGCCCTAGCCACCCATACCAAAGGAGGAAGGAAGAAACCCTACTTCAAAAGGGAGACTCATAGAGAACCTCAACCATCAAACAAACCCAATAACAAAGAATCTCATCCAAGGAGATTTCAGAAGAAAGGACAACGCAAGGAAAGAGATCTCTCATCTATACAATGCTATCATTGTGATAAGATGGGACACAAGGAGAATTC
>JZKD02S1974361.1:11499-24386 GCA_000966675.3 Picea glauca | reverse complement strand
GCTAGATTCAGAAAACTCAATAAAGATGAAGGACGTACTCTATGTACCAGGCTTGAAGAAGAACTTACTTTCCATATCAGCTTTAGACAAGAAAGGCTATAGAGTTTCCTTTATATATGGATAAGTTCTTATGTGGGCTAGAGGAGAAACCATAAATGAAGCAATCGTCATTGGAAATGAAGAAAATGGATTATATAAGCTAAAGGGTCACCCAAAGACTGCCATGACCCATGCCATTGAAAACTCATGTGAAATTTGGCATAGAAGATTGGCCCACATCAACTACAAGGTGCTACCATACATATGCAAAGCTGTCACAGGTTTACCAGAACTCAAGGGTGATCAGGAAGGCATATGCAATGGATGTGCGCAAGGGAAGAATATCAAGAACCCTTTTCCAAAGAGGGACAGCAAAGCAGAAGGAGTACTGGAACTCATTCATTCAGATGTCTGTGGCCCAATGCCATCATCCTCCATTAGCGGGTATGTATACTATGTATCATTCATTGATGACTATTCTCGCAAGACCTGGATATATTTCTTGAAATCTAAAGATGAATTATGGAGCAAATTCAAGGAATTCAAAGCCTTGATAGAGAATCTTTTTGAAAAGAAGATTAAGATACTCAGGTCAAATAATGGAGGAGAATATACCTCAAAAGAGTTCGTGAGGGAAGTTCCCAGAGCTGCAGAACCAGTGAGGGAAGTCGTAACTTCCCCTGATGAGGAAACTCTTGAAAACCATGATGTAACAGAAGTTCAAGAACCTCCTCAAATGACCTTCTCCCATAAAAGAAAGCCATGATTTCATGGCAAAGTAGGAAGCAATCCAGTATTACTCTCAGCACAGCAGAAGCAGAGTACATTGTCGCATGTTCTGCTAGCTACAAAGCTATATGGATTCAAAAGTTGTTGACCAGTCTATTTGACCTAGAGATGGAAGCAACCACAATCCTATGTGACAACCAGAGCTACATAAATATGATAGAGAATATTTTATTCCATGACAGGTCGAAGCACATAGATATTCGCTATCATTACATTCGTGACATGGTGCAAAGAGGAGCCTTGAAGCTCCTATATGTTAGCACGGATGAACAGGTTGCTGATGTGTTGACCAAACCTCTATCTCATGTAAAGTTTGAACACTTTTGAGATAAGCTTGATATAGTTTGAAAGGACCCTCCTTGAAAGGGGGAGTATATATGATTCCTTTCTTTTGACCTCGTTGTTAGATGTAAAGCAAGATGATGCGTGTGTTCCTTGCTTTTGACCTCACTGTTAGACGTAAAGCAAGATGATTCCTTGCTTTTGACCTCGTTGTTAGACGTAAATCAATATGATGTGTGTGTTCCTTGCTTTTGACCTTGAGGTTAGACGTAAAGCAAGATGATTCCTTGCTTCTAACCTCGCTGTTAGATGTAATGCAATATTATGTGTGTGTTCCTTGCTTCTAACCTCGTTGTTAGATGTAAAGAAACATGATTCCTTGCTTCTGACCTTGTTGTTAGACGTAAAGTAAGATGATGTGTGTGTTCCTTGATTCTGACCTCGCTATTAGACGTAAAGAAAGATGATTCCTTGCTTCTGACCTCACTGTTAGACGTAAAGTAAGATGATGTGTGTGTTCCTTGCTTCTGACCTCACTGTTAGACGTAAAGCAAGATGATTCCTTGATTCTGACCTAGTTGTTAGATGTAAAGCAAGATGATGTGTTCCTTTCTTCTGACCTAGTTTTTAGACGTAAACCAAGATGATGTGTTCCTTGATTCTAACCGAGTTATTAGACGTAAAGAAAGATGATGTATACCTTGCTTCTGACCTAGCTATTAGACGTAAAGAAAGATGTGACTTGCACTGAGCTACTAGCTTAACAGTTGTGACATAGAGCCAGTCTAGTACTGTGATGGGCCAACCTAGTGTTGTGATGAGGTATCATTTTTTATACTGATACATATTGATGCAGATGATGATGGCATTCGTTCGAGAATGACGATGTTGTCGATGAAGAAAAATTTCGATGATTTATAGATACGCCAGCCAAGATGATATTGATGATGCTATCCTCCCACATGATGTTGTCCTCCCACCTGATGTTGTTGATGATGTTGTCCTCTCTCTCTCGCATGATGTTGCTGAAGAATACCCTTCTTGTTAAGGGGGAGTGTTGAAATAATGTAACTGCAAAGAGTATTCTTATTATTATTGATATTTTATTCATAGGATCAATCCCCATTGTGGATTGATCATGTCGGATATTGTAATAGGACCAAATCCCTTTTTGTAGATTGGTCAAAAGACAATTGTAATAGGCATAATAAGAAGTCGATCCCAACAGTTAATTAAGAGACCCAAAAATATAATAAAGGTGGGTTTACCCACCCAGATTGAGAAGTCGGCCCTGCCAGTGAAGAGACACTTCACACATGCCAGAAATTGTATAAATAAAGTCGGCTAGCACCTCATTTGATCACAACTCACTTGCTCAGTTTGAGAGAAAAGTTCTGATCTATTACCAGAAAAGGAGAGAGAGAGTGCCACATATCTTGGAGAGGACTTTTTGTTTTAGCATAGAGATCTATTAGCATTGTATTGGCTATCTATATTAAGGAAGTTTTGTTGGGTTTTCTTCCCCTAGAGGGTTTCCCAAGATAAATGTCGTGTCTCTTGTGAATGTGTATTTCTCAGTGATCTTGTTCTTATGTTGTTGTTATCTATTTAAATGCAAAGAACTATAACAATGGCATAAACATTAACAATTCCAAAGTAGTTTCTTATGACGTACTGCTCAGCTGTTGGACCTCTTCTGTCGTCTTCCTTCTGCTTGTTCCAAGTGTATCATGCGCTTCGTGAGTGGCCTCCGACCTGCCGATTAGTTTGGGATCAGACATTTCTGCGGGGTCAGTAGGGATAGGGAGCTCTGTAGACCAGTCCTGAGTTATCTCTTCGAGGTCCTCCTCTGTGAGCTTATAGTATGACTGAAGCTCTTCTTTATTCTCATCTGTGTGCGCAGTGATATAAATAAAGTGTCGATCTACGAGGCACTTCATGAGGGGTCTGAACCAGTGCAGGGTGTTCGGAATCATACGAGGGACAACCCCAATAGCCCTCTTTAACTAGAGATAGTATGTATGGAATACTACGTTTGACTATGATTGTTTCCCCATATCGCTTGAGTACTAGAGCATGGTGAACTTCACAGCGAGTGGATCGAATGGATCAATGTCAGGGAAAGTCGCACCTTCTGGCATCTCCCAAGATGTAAACATGATGAGGAATAGCAGCCAGCTAAAATGGAACTCCTATCCCTAATATTGAGCTTCCCAGGAGTCCAATTCTAGCTGGTTGACAAGGTACTTCACCCAATTCATCTGGATTCCTTCTACACATTTCCCGGTGAGGTCAACAACGAACCCTGTGACTTGCGTGGGTCTATTCTTTCTTACTAGCTTCCTAGAAATCTATTGGCATGATAGGTGCACTGCATCGCTCTTGATGGAGGCTACCTTGTAGCCTCGCATCCCCTTTTCTACATCACCATAAGTATCTTTAATTCTCTGTGCCAGGGCACGGTCTACAGCCTTCCCTAGGTAGAAGTCTTCTGGGTCAGGTCCCTGCATGATCAATCTGGTGATCCTATGGATCAGCGTCGGATCGACTGTTATGTGTCCATATAGCCATAAATAGCCACCATGGTATCATGATAGCAGGATCTTAACACACATGTTAACCTCTTGGTGCCTTCCAAAATGTGGAATCTTCATCGCATTCAAGATGGTGGACTGCGCGAGGTTCATAGTCCATGGTTGGGGGATAATTTAGAGTTCTTCCCTTCGTCCTAGTTAAGTCTTTGTTAGGAGCAAGCATACTATGGTTCTTACAGTCCCCTAGGTTGAATTCGCTGAATTTTAATGTCGCGATCTTATCCTACTGTGTTCTAACTACACGTATGCCCTTCGGGAGGTACGTAGTAACCAGGGTGTAATCGAAGTCTCTGTGGATACTGTCATGACTCACTGCATCGGCGAGAGGTGGAATGTACTCGGGCAGGATAGTTAGGATTACCTTCGCATTCGCCAAGTCATATCGATGATTGGTTCTTTTCTCGGTTGCAGCTTGGGATGGTCTGGATCCGCGAGCAGTCGACGAAGAGGCTTGCACTCCTCTCATCGATGAAGCTTGAGCTCCGACGGACATCACCTTCTCATCCATAAGGTTGATTAGAACTTCTTCGATGACTTTATCTGCGGTACTGAGCTTGTCTGACATGCACTCTTAGATTGTATAACTCAGGTGGATGAATGAATGCTCAATGCAATAGAACATGGGTCGAAATCTTAGTAGCACGATAACAATGAGTTCTCTTGTTGGCTCAGATACAATTCGTGAAAGTGTTCTTGGTGTAATAGTCGATGGACTAAGTAGACAGTGAGGTAATGAATCTCTCCAATGGGTGAGAAGCCTTCATCAATGTAGTTATTTCTGTTACAAGGTGGTCCCAACGGTCTGATGGCGAGCTTTCTGGTCATAATTGTTGTTCTAACCATTCAAGAGAGTCAGTCTAACGATTATAATGCTTCTAACGGTCATATTGCTCCACCATGGAGAAGTTCCATGTTGTTTTGTTCTGATATACTGACAAAGTTCCAGTTTTTCAAACCTTCCTTCTGCGAAGTCCCCTCTGGAACCTCCTAAAACTTTTCCATCTTTACTCTCTTCTTATTGATATTTTTAGCCTTCTTCCCTATGATCTTCGTCTTGATATTCCTCTTTCCATTCTTATTCTTATCTCCTCTTGGAATAGTAACTTCCTGTTGTTGATGGTCTTTACTAGGGTTCAAGGGAAATACTTCTTCTCTATCTGGGGTAGGTGCTCTACTCTCTTGTGCAGATAGGTGTTTCAAGTCTTCATGTGTTCTTTCAGCTTCGACATCTAGATCTCTAGTCCTCAGTAGCTTCAAATGGTTTTCTTGTTCTTTCAATAAGTGCAACATTCTCCTAGCCATGAAGTCTCTTAGGTCTTACTTGTTTTGTTCTAGAGCTCCCTCTTACTTTCTTCAGGCCTGATCTCTCTCAATCCAGGTTTTTCCTAGTAACATAGCAAATGGGGCGCTACTCTCAATAAATTTAATGACCTCAAAATCTTCCTCTATCGAAGTTCCATGAGCAGGCATAGATGTCTAGGTAATTCTTCCACATAGGGTTATCAGATTTCCTCTAAATAATCCTATTCCTCCCAATGAAGGAAGCATAGCAGGCTTTCCTAAAATTTCTCAAGTTCTTTCTGTCATGATATTCACCTGTGTTTCCTCATCCAGAACACAATCAATTTCGAAGTCTCCTATTCTTATTTCTATGCACTCTTTTTCTTTGAATATCTTTGAGAGGTTGATATTTCTGTGATCATTTAGGGGTTCTTCCATGGTCTTAGTTTCTTGACCTTCTTCAGGGTTTTCTTGTCTCATATTCATTTTTTCAATCTTTGCAATCATTCTAGGGAAATCCAAAACTTCATGATCCATATCTTTACAACAAACAAAACTAGGTCTTCTACCAGGGAATTCCTTAGCAATATGTCTCGGTCTTGTGCAACTGTAACAAAGAGTTAATCCTCTCTTTCTCTTAAATGATCCCCAACATTTCCTGTACTTCACACTAGGATCATAGTAGCTAACCTGCAAAAAAGTATTTCTAGGATCCTGCATCCATTTGTTAGTCCAAATGTTCTTTCTGTTCATAGGAATAACATATTTTTCATTATTTCTATTAGATCTACTCATATCAAACCTTCTTTCTTCTAGTCGTGCCCTAGTTTTCAGGCTAGGACAAAATTTATCAAACATACCTAGATCCATACTTTTGAAACAAAACTTTTCACTTATCTTAACTTTATCAGAGCACAAAGCTCCAAGATCCTACCTCTTTTCTTCGGATCAGACTTCTCTTCTTATCACAGAGCTTCAAAAGTCAAGTAGAATACTGCACACTAAGGCAACAAATCTATGCATGGAGCTTTCTCTTTTCTTCAATTCCCAACAATCATAGTTTCAAGTCCCAGCAATGGAATCATTTGTTGGCACAGGGGAAGACTTGGGGTTCAATGCTACAACAACGCACCAACAAAACCCTAACTACCAACCCTTTCGGCAACACCTGCGAAGTAGATGAAGTCTCACCTGAGGTAGAGGCAGGGGTGGTTGCAGGACTCAGATTTATGCAACCTTAGCTAGGAAACAGATCTGTGATTACAACATCTTAACAGATCACTTAGAAGTTACAGTTCATTAGTATTTGGCCTTTGTTCACAGCGCAAATAAACCCTAATAACAAATTAGCGCAGTATTCACCTAGATCTAATATATCCAAGAACTTAGAATATAAAGATAGATCTGATCTAGAATTCATCCACATAAACAGAGTAATAAGCATTCCTGGATCTAGCTAACATACATAAAACACTAAGAATAAATCATATCAACAATATCACAACATAAGGCACAAAGCAACCATAACACAGGATATACGTGGTTCACCCCCAACCTAGGGCTACGTCCACCAACTCTTCTTCTCTTTATTGTTTTATGTCAATCTTCTACATGCACAGAGCCTCAAAATCCTACTCTGCATAGAACAAGAGATCTGCGCGCACTTCGCTTGATCCTCCTTCCCTGAGCTAGGTCACAACACAAATATTTTACACAGTCTCTTATAGTCACTTGCACTTAGCTCTGCAAGTTATCGACATAGCATTCACGAAGCATTTACAATTTGTACTTAGCACTTAGCAACGTATCAAGCCTCTCTCTTCTTACACAACCTATACTTCTATGTATACATTACAAAAAGGGCCTAATCATGGTTAAAACCCATGGGTCGACATCCCCATACCCATTACATAAGCCCAAAACCCAAAAATCCCTAAAAAGGGTCCGAGATCCCACGATCTCCGCTTCAACTTGCGCTCTGCCTTCAACAGCCTATCGAAGTCCCAAAATAGGTCAAACATGACCCAGGATCCTGTTGGCAGCCAACCCAATTTTTTTTTTTTTTTTATTACTCTCAAAAAGCTGCCTACACCCCTTGCGGTATCATGACAAATCATTGTCGCTCTATGCTAATCGACATTCGTCTTATTTTTGCGACAATTCCAATTCAATTTTGTTTTTAGTTTTCACAACTGCAAGTGTGAAAACACTTCTTTTCACCGATTAGATTGTCGTCGTCTTCGGTTGATACTTGATCACTGGTTTATCATATGATTGCTAAAGGTTTTATCAGACTTATGTTCTTGATCATTATCTTACCTTGATTGCGCATTTGGATGTATTTCATTGTTAAACCTTTAGGCATAAGAGTTATTGGTTTTTTTATGATCTTATGAAAATTATAATGGATCTGGTCATATTGTTGTTATCCTTGCTATGGGCTTTCACTCGATTCTTATATGAACAAATTTTATTGCATGGCTCTAAGACTTTGGAATATAAACATATATGATATGCGCCAAATACATTGGCAAGTTCATAAAGGTATGATGGCAATAGTTTCAAGGCACATGAGTTAATCATATTCAACCTCATGAATTGATACTTGGCATGCTATTTGCAAAGTTTGCTTATACGTTGGTTGTTATATGAGTCCCGAGCTATGGATTAACAGTAAACCTTGTGATTAAAGTGATTGATTGAAATGATAAATGGGCACGTTGAATCGATACTTAATGCTGGTACTGTGTGTTGGTGCTAACTTGGATGAATGGCACGTAGAAGTGGTGATTCACCCATTCGCTGGTCGATGCATTTGTTTAAATGATTATGGTTTAACAGCTCTGAATAGGGAATTAATGCTATGCGTGGCGATGGTAATCCCACCACCTTTGCACGCATGGAGTAGTAATCAGTCTCGTCGGGCATTCAAACTATGGAAACCCTCTCCTATCCACTCTGTGCATTCAGTGTGAAACCCTACCATGAGCAGAGGTTATGGCTCCTGTTGTGAGGGCCGAACCTAATGGATGCCAAGCACTGCTAACATTCGATGGTGCATATGCCGACCTCGAAGAATTCGGGTGGCTTTCGTTTATACGGAAGTTCGATGGTTTTAATATCCCTGTTGCTCGGCAATTCGCACTGTCATTTGACGGTTGTCGATCCAAAGTCGGAGACCTCCAGCTCGAAGTCACCGAACACTCTCTCAGCCTGGCAACTGGTTTGCCTGTTAAGGGAGAAAAGTGGTCCAAAAGCTATAAAGTAAACGATGTCCCATGGACTTTGTTGTTTCGTTATCGGACAGTGAGGTCGTGCAACAGAGGACTACCTGCGAGTATGCTGAAACCCCGCTGGCATAATCTATTGATGATCCTCAAGCAGTTCGTAACGTGCGAAGGCAGGTATGGATTTGTTTTCCTGTTTCATCTACGTTTGCTAATGGTGTTTATGGGTTTTGAGTTGAGCATGCCACATTATCTGCATCGAAGCTTATTTAAAATGGCTAAGAAGTATAAGAGAAATCAGGCTGATACTAGCCTATTCCATGTTGGGTTAATTAAAATGTTGGTTGTTTATGAACTGGGTTTGCATCGAGATTCCTGGCACGAATTCCTCAACCGTAATGGTTTTGAGGAATCCAACCCTCCTCAAGTTGATAAGCCTATGGTTTCTGAGAGTAAATCTACCCCTGTACCCTACAGTGTTTTAATACCTAAACCCGAACCCGACCCACCTGTGAATTCGCCTATGGCTGTGACTAAAGTGGCTAAGCCCATAACCACGAAGGCTAGGGCGAAGATTGCTGCTAGAAACAAGAGAAATTCAAGGATGATCTCTTGCATGGAGAGAAACAAGGCTAAAGCTTCTGCCAAAACAGAGCCCATCGTGGTCAGCGTGGACTCCGATTCGAGCATCGAGCGTTTTCTTGCTGAAGAAGGTTTCTGTGGTGACGAAAATCCATATGATTTCGTTGATAATTTGCCTCTTTGTCTTCGGAACAACCCTGACTATCCTGGTATCAAGCCACCTCTCGAAACCCTGGGGGAATCATCAAACCCTCCTTCTACTCAAAAGGTCGCTCCACCCTGTGACCAGTGCGGACTGTGGTTAGAAATATATTATTTGGATGTTCCAAAACTACAATCCAAAATCCACGATTTGGAGGATCAAGTAGCCAAGCTCACTAGTCGAAGTGTTAAGGGACAGCCTAATGATAAAAATCAATGGACTACGGGATCAATTTTATTCAAAAACGTTGAGTCTGCCACTGCAATTGTGAATTCGAAACTGACATAGCTCCAGCAACCGTAATGGTATAATCTTCCCTCTTTTATGCAGCGTTTTCATCAGCTCTGTTTATATGGTTGATTTGCTCTGTCATGCATTAGTTTTGATTTTAGATTTCCGAATGGTTGTAATTAGATTTGGTTGGATTGACCATAATTTGATTTGGAAATATTGTTATTTGAAATCTGTTCTATTTTTGAAACACAAATGATATCTCTGTTCGATTTGATTAATCTTGTGCGATACGATGAACCAATTGTTTGACTGTGTTAGTTATAATTTCTATATTGGGACCGATTCGTATGTTATTTGTTTCATGATCAAATTTCGAATGGATAGCGATTGATACGATGTGAGTTGTATTCCGATGATAACAAGTGTTTATTTCAATTACAGGAATGGATTAATGCATCGAATCTTTTGATTGGTGTCTATAATGTCTCGTTTGATGACTCTGTCAAAACCCTGTGATCTAACGTGATGGCTATTGATTTGATACTTATGAAAATAGTCCGATTACATTGGAAGTAATTCATGTATTGTGTTTTTAATAGACTGATATCAATCTGCTGCTGTGTTTTAATTAGGCAATTACAGTTATGAGTGTACCTATGGATTATTTGGAACATAACAAATGAGGACTGTAATTGGATTATGTGTATACAGTGATGTATGAAATCATTAATGCTTTCTATATTTGTAAGGATATGAATCTCATTCTTTTGATAATGATTATCCCACACAATCTGGCTTGTCATTGATGGCATTCTTGGAACATTCCTGTTACGATTTGATTCGATTGGAGAAACAGGGTATTCCTATTTTTTATTTGTGTATCAATTATATCTCTACTCTATTCCGATTATGTTTTGATTCGGTTTTATCTGATCTAATCGTTACTAATATGTTGATTAGTGATAAGTGATTATATGCGATTTGATTTGATTTATATCTGGTCGTTTTACTATTCTAGACCAGCTACAGAATCAAACGACTCTGTAGCTGAGTCTACAGAGTCAACTTTGTTGTTATTTTTGAATAAAACAAATCTTCTAACTTGATTCTGGTGTCTATTGTAGGGCAATTCGAATTTGCAATGGATACTATGGATAGCTAGGGGATGATCTACAAATTTTACTTGCTTTTTAGTCACTTAGTTTAAGAGATTTTAGGGATTATTCCCAGATTGTATGAACTGTTTGCTATTATTCACAAGGGTGTTTTACCTTGTGAAAAACTTATTTAAACCTATGGTTTTGTAATAATACTCACCCTCAGTCGGGGAGAACAAGGATATGTGATCTTAATTCAAACTGGAGCATAATTGATGCGTTGTTATAGCCTTTTCTTTTCAATATATCGACACTTTGTTCCAAGTTTTGTATATCATATTGTGTCTGGTTTAGTATCACCTTGCTGTCTAAATCAAATTCAAATGATATAATTTCTTATTATTATGCATACCTTGTTACTTCCAAGTTGATAAAAGATATAACAGTTTAAGGATTCAGTTTATAAACGATAGCCTTGTCTTCTTTATGAATTGGATTATCATATATGAATTTGCTGCATAACAGGTTTCCCTTTTGCACAAGTTTATAATCTAAAGACTGTTATGATTTCTTTTATGTCTTGTTTGTCCTGTAAATTACTTCAGGAAGCATTATAGTTGATCCCTTGCGAGAAGCCTAAGGACTAAATGGTGTGAACTTCTTCCTCCAACCTGCTTACGAAGTCATCTTACACAGGGCAAACTTGGAGCGTATCTAGGTTAATTAGTTAGATGTTTATTGTTTAATTCATTAGTAGTTTAGTTAGATTTAGATTAGATTATTTGATTTTTGTTAGCCTGTTTTCTGTTTTACAAATACAAAAAGACAAAAATAGATCCTTGGCTGTCTGAGGGAAGCGAACACTTGAATTTTGCAGGTTTTAATCAAATCTGTAATTTGTCCATATTGTATATTTGTGAATAAGGAATGATCGTAGCTGATAATCAAGTAGTTGATTTGAGTTATTGTGGTCATAGTTTGTATCTTGTAGATAGAATAGTTAACATAGTTCATAATTAGTTTAATATAGTTAGTTTAGTTTTTTTTATTAGTTTCTAGTTCCCTCTAAATTAGTTTGATTTCTTTGATTTAGTTAGTTAGTTTGTTTTAGTTTGTTTTATTAGTTTCTAGTTTCCTTAGTTTAGATCACTTAACTTAGATCAAATTTTCTCTTCAGTTTCCTTGCGAGATCTTAGAGTGGCCAACGGAGCCGTTAAACTCATCAGGGTGGTCCATACCAAACGGCTTGGGTTATTTAGACAACCCCGGACCGGTTCCACTCTCCCAGTTGACGGACGGTCAGTTTCGCCCGTCAACAGATCCTCAAGACTTGGTCAAGGGCCAACAGGGTTCCAACTGATCGAGTCGTGCGATCTTCTATGACTACACCACTTTTTTCTCTACCTGTAGGTTCTTCATTTCTGCGACAGTCTTGATCTTCTCTAGTAGTGACATTGTCCTCTGTCATTTCTTGACATCTGCCATTGTTGCATGTAACTTATCCTCCTACCCTTGCATCTCTTGTAAGGTCCCATCCTCTAATAACTGTGTCCAAAATTGGGCGCTCTTCTACAACAGTCCTGTCACTCTATGTATGTTATGCACGATGTTCTCTGTAGAAATTGCCACGTCTTGCTCTCTTTGCGCTCTGAATTCTGGAGGAGTGGTAGGTATTGCGCGCTCCTCTAGTTCCTTGATCTGTTCTTTGTATTGTTTCATATTCTGCGCTATCTTTCTCGTCTTCTCTTCTGAAGACGCTCCCTCTGATTCTGCATTGTCTGAGATGGCTTGAAATATTGCATGTATCTAGTTCTCCATCTCATCCACCTTTTGTTGCGCCATATTTTTCTACTTCCCTTACGTATACAACACCTTTGTTGGAATCTTGGGTAATGCCAAGTCCAATGTCTCGATGTCCTTTGAGGTCTTCTATTTTTTTTCCTCATCGATGAACAACATCTCCAGTGTTATCCTGTGTTGTGATTTGTACTGTCTCTTCGATAGGTGTTCCTTCTCTAACTAGAGTCGGTTTCTCCTTCTGTTGTTACTCTGCCCTAATCCTCAACTACTCCAACGTAGTTTTAACCTCCTGTACTTGCTCTAGAATTGAAGCTTAGTGATTCTCAGCCTTTTCCCACACCTATGATAGTCGATCTTCCACATTCATGGCTATCATCTCCACATCATCTACTTCTAGTGATGTTTCCATTGGTTTTCTATGGGCCTTTGCCTTCTTCCTGGAGCCACTTGCTTGATCCACTGTTCTCTTCCTCTGGGCATCTAATGGCTTAGATGCCTCTGGAATCTGTGTATCCATGCATGTATCCTTCCCAACTTCTTCTTCCATGGTTGTTTATTGTGCCTCCGTCTGCACTTCTTCTGTGTGCACCTGTTCTGTCGCTCCTTTTGGTGCCTGCTTTGTGTGCGGTGGTCCTTGTGTAGAGTTGTTAAGGTCCTAACCCGCACATAGGTAGATCAATGTATTCGGATGTAATAAAGGTCAATATTAATAAGACCTTTCAATAAAATAGAACAAGGCAGATGTAAGAAGACCTAATAG
>JZKD02S1974350.1:53355-63613 GCA_000966675.3 Picea glauca | reverse complement strand
AGTCTTAAATTTCCATTTGGTGAAGGGTGAAATCTACATTTTGGTTTTGGGTTACATGCATGAACTAATATATATTGTTACATATATAACTATGAAATGTGTTATAGTGATATAATGATTCCACAAGTGAAATATTGTAGTTGTGGTCTATTTTTGTATATGAACATATTTTTGGAATACTAAGAGGGGGGGGGTGAATCAGTATTACCCCTTCTTGACAATTAGCATTTAATTTTTATATTTTATTGATTACCACAATAAATCAACAATGAATTGTATGAAAAATCAATTATATAAATATATTTAACAAGAATTACAAGGTTTTATAAAGAATAGTGAAGGAAACCAATCCTTTTTAGATCACCAACTCTAGGAGACACCAATCCCCTTCTTTAGGGAACCAACCCTAGGAAGCACCAACTCCCTCGATTTCAGGGCACCAACCCTAGGAAGCACCAACTCCCTTGTTTTTAGGGAACCATCCCTAGGAAGCACCAACTCCATTAAATTACACTTTAAAGGATACGAATCCTTTTGTGCTCCTCCCTTCCACCCTCACTTCATAAGAATCACCAGTTCTTCTTCTTGGAATATGTTGTTGTTTTGATCTTATGATTTGGACTACAGAGACACTTTCTTCTCACCACTCTTTCTCGTTTATATACTCTTCCAACTGGTGTGAGCTATGAAACATTGTGTCCCTTTGGTTGGACCATCGCAGCTCTTCATTTTAACATTAACAATAATCACTATTAATTATTCAAACATTATTTTTTAATTATTTTAACTTAGTGAGAATGTCGTTCATAAATCGATCATAGGGATAGATCAATTTCTTTTTAACTTGATTACATGACCCTCCAAATATTTCAGAAAATGAGTTCTACAGAGGCGGTTCCTTCAAACCATTTACATGTGACCATATGCGCAAAACCACAAGCTTATTAGTTTAAGAGCTTCCTTTTATCTTACACTTATTTCTGTATTCCATATGGCCATGGGTGGTGACCAGGCACTTGGTCAAGCAAGTTCTTGATCTCTTATCAAAATCAAAAATCACGTTTTAATGTCACGATGAGATGGAAGGTTCTCATTTACTTCAAAACTTCAGCCTTTGTGACTTCCAGGACTCTGGAGTAGCAATTCCTCCAAAGTGATTACCTATTGAATAAGTCTTAAAGCAGTGGTGACTGCTTGTTTTCAGTTAACACCTCCACTTATGCTATCCTTCCACTATGCTTGATCATCGGTTGAGAATGCTCCCGAATTAGATCAACGGTTAGCGTTAACTTCCGCCTTCAGCGCTTCGAGCAGTTTACTGGTTTTAGAACCTAGTTTCCCCTGAAGTACATACTCCCAATGTGACGTAACCTGTTGATGTCACTGCTAACTTGGCACTGGCCTAGTGGTTGCCACGTGTCACTTAGATTTGTGACTTACACATACCTGAAATGATAATATCACCTTGACACTTGATTGTGCCACTTGTCCTTGCTGATGTGGATCTCATGATGTGTGTGCTACGCTTCTTCACTTTGTGACTTCAAAATTTTGGCCTCCAGGTGAATTTACATGTTATCAACCCATTCTCACCGAAGTGGTCAGCACCGAAGTTGACCACTATAATGATCCAATGGTCATCAAGTATTCTTCATATCTAATGGTCCTCATTTACTTCGGGACTTTAGGGCTCCATCCTTTGTCTTTTATTATCGTATCCTTCCACTTTATATAGATCAGATGGTCAATATGACTCCTAAAATATTTCTCAGATCGATATCTTCAGAAAAATTGTGGCTTACATTTCCCTTCCACTTTACTCGATCCAATGGTTAGTATATCATGCGAAGTGTTTCTTAGATCAGATGACTCATGTCCACTTCAAGACTTCGCCCTTTGGGTAATCTTACCCTTTCGGGGCTTCTTTTCTTTGGAGTAATCAGCATCAGGGTTGATTGTTGTTCTACTCATCTTTAATCCAATGGCTAAGATATCTTCTGAAGCTCCTACTTTAGATATGTCATTTGATATCTAACTCTTCTAACTTCCCCTCGATCTAATGGTCCTGATTTATCCCAAAATTTACATCAACGGATGATATTATTGTCCTTCTTTACGCATGTTTCCTCTATGATCCAACAGTCGGGTTTGCATCTGAATTTTGGATGAATGGCTCTCGTTGCTTGATCTTTTATAAAGGTTTCCCTTGTTCAATAATATTTTCTCCTATGGGATTTCTACAGCGCTATCTATCTTGATATTTGATCATAGGATCATTGTTGATCCTATCGTGATCAACAATAATCACGAATTTCTTCATACTTAAGGTGATTTTCTTTTGTCAATATTTAGTATACTTTTCCTCCTGAGTTTAACCTTGTTGCTCTACTAAATTCTCTTCACATCATTGACCCTTCATTACCCATGGATAGACCTTATTGGCCATCCTAACACTAATGCCAATTACATCATTTTTCATGACTGATTCATGTTTCCATCATAAAAACTTATCATGGCTGTTGACATCAATGACAATATGCCCTACAATCTCCCCCTTTGCCATTTAGGGAAACACACTAACTTCATACACAAACTCCCCATGTGATGATGGTTTTCTCCTATGAAGTTACTCTCCCCCTTTGACATCAATGGCAAATGGTTGTTCCCCCTATGATTAATCTCTATTTTTCTGTATGTTTCTAAATAGAATCTGAACTCGGGTAACTCCCCCTGCAATCATGATCTGCCTTCCATAATTGAATGACTCCCCTGCCAATCTTCTCTCTCTTCTTCTAAATTATCTTCCCCTTTGTTTCTAAAGGGGTAGTTCTTCTTGACAAGATATCTCCCCCTATCATTTCTACAGGATGTTA
The DNA here is from genome assembly GCA_000966675.3 of Picea glauca. NCBI lineage: Eukaryota > Viridiplantae > Streptophyta > Pinopsida > Pinales > Pinaceae > Picea > Picea glauca. Next base: position 60,740 of record JZKD02S1974350.1, on the reverse strand, counting down.
TGTATACTACTATATACATCCTACTATTTTCGTTGTGGATAATGTTGTCCTACTGGAACATTGTACAACTGAAGCTTATACTTTTCAAACAACCTTTCGACCTGTCCATTGCTACTCATTTTTCTCTAACCGGATGTATCCATCTTTATCCTAGATTCTTCTTTACTATACACTTCTCTTAAATTCATCTGATAGACTTTATACTTTACTTGCCACATGACTTGGCTTGCCGATAGAATGTAATCTAGTTATCGACTTATAACCATTCTAAGACCAATACATAACTTGTATTGTTCTTGAGAATATGAAGATATGCAATAAACTATGTCAGATCCTACATAGAGTTATATCATCAAACCATGATGCTTTCGATGATCCTATTCATTTTTATGTGCTTCAATGCTCATAAGAGCATCAACAGGAATGATTTTAAGTCTCCCCTAATTTATCCTTCCCTTTTTTGTTTTTAATTTTTCTTTGAGAAGGAGTTTCAATGGATCATTAAAATAGCTGGATTGAAAAACTTCTAAGATAATCATCACTCAATTATTTTGGTTGTTCTATTGTTGAAGATTCATCATCAACGTCACTATTATGTGCACCAGAAGCTTCTTTATCCTTGTTTTTATAATATTCATTTATTAATTTATATTTGTTGGGTAATGGATAATCTTCTTGTATCACAATATCAAGTTTTGGAATTGTGTCATATGTTTATTTAGGAGTTCTCATGTCATGAGTTTGATCTACTTTATATGCATAGCTTTGATTATTATATTCCTTATTAGAAGTTTTACCCACAAATATCCTATTATTAACTTCATCAATTTCAGGAGTAATATTTTCATCATCTTTCTTGTTTGATACTTAAAATATTATTTTCCATGTCCTCTTATTCTATTTGTTAGGGTTTCATGTTTTTAGGGATTGCATTGGTAATCTACATTCTCTAGTTTTATGACCATAGTTCTTGCAATTTTTACATTCAATATTGAAGTTTTGCAAAGGAGAAAATGAGTTATAGTTTCTCTTATCTGTCATGTACTTATTGTTCTTATATCTTTGGATATTTCTATGATTGTATTGTCCATATGCTTTGCAGTGTATTTCCTTATGTCCAAAATTATTGCAAGAGTAACAATATCCAATAAATAGATGTTTAGGGGTATTCCTTCTGGTGATTGTTTTCTTCCTGTCATTTTTTACTTTAGTATGGAATGTTGATTTATGTTTATGTGGAACAGTGTTCAATGGTATCATATTTTCCTTGTTATATTCTCTTCTTAAGGATCCCTTTAGAGCATCTGTGTAACTAATTGATCTTTTGACAGATCCTTGTGATGTAGAAGTTGAGTCTTGGGTGTATCCCAAACCATTCTTGTTGTTTGGTGATCTTTGACTACTGAGAATTTCATCCAAGATCTTTGAACTATTTTCAAATTTTGATCTCTTCTTTTCTTTCTCAAGTTCACCTTTTAAAATCTTAATCTCAACTTCTAATTTCTCACATGCTTGTTTTTTATCACTAAGTTGTTTTAAAGTGACTTCTTCAATTGTATTAGCTTCCAGGAGCTGGGATTTTAAATCATTGATGATCTTCTCTGATTCTTTGATATTTCTTAATGCATCTATTTCTTTTTCTTGATGTGATTCTTCAAATTCTTGAAGTTGTGACCTAAGAAGCTTGTTCTTCCTTGTATACTTTCTTAGTTCCTCCAGAGCACTAATCAATCCAGCTTCTGGTTCCACTTCTCCTTCAAATTCAGAATTTTTTTCATCATCTACATTACTATTTTGAGTGTCCATTCCCATAAATAGAAGCTATGAATTTTCATCTTCACTTATGTATGAAGAATTGATGTCTTCTTTAGAGAAATTTTTTTTCTTTTTCTTATAAAATTTCTTTTTGTATTGGTTTTCCTGGTTGTGAACTTCTTCATCATTTTCCTCTTGCATGGGATAGGGACATTTGTTAGCAAAGTGTCCAATTCTGTCACAGTTGAAATATTTGAAAGGTAACTTTACTTTATATTTTCCAAATCCTTTCTGGAGTTTCTTTATAAATTTGGCCTCTTCTAAATTTGATATATCTAATAACTTATCATTGGTCTTTTTGTCCTACCTCATCTTTGTTTTAGATGCTTTAAAGGTTGTTTCATCTTTTGTTGATTTATCATTCCCTATTCTCATTTCATATGCTATAAAAATTCCATGAAGTTGATCAACTGTGAGTTTGTTTAGATCAAATCTATCTTCAATTGTAGAAATATTTGCATCATATCTCATAGGTAATGACCTTAGTACTTTTTTCACAATAGGTTTATATGTAATTTCTTCTCCTGCCGCTATGATTGAAATAACCACTTCATCTACCCTATGAAGGTACTCAACAATATTTTCTTCTTCTTTCATTTTTCAGATTCTCAAACTGAGTTCTATAGGTCTGTAATTTGGATTCCCTGAATTTGTCATCTCCTTCATATACAACCTCTAATTTGTCCCAGATTTCTTTGGCCGATTTACAATGCATAATATTTATACAGATAGAATTTGTCAACCCTCCTAGAATTGCATTAACTTCTCTTGAGTTTTCATTACAGATTTTGTTTCCTACAATGTCTTTGGGTGGAGAAGTTGGTGTAGCGTAACCATATACAACAAATTGCCAGATATCAAAACCAAGAGCCAACAAAAAGTTTTTCATTCTTATTTTTCATAGAGCATGTTGTTAGACATTCCCTCTTGTTGATCCATATTTAGGATCTACCTTCCATTTGTTAGATTGTGCTGAAGGCACCCACTCCGATACCAATTGCTAGAATACTGAGAGGGGGGGGTGAATCAGTATTACCCCTTCTTGACAATTAGCAGTTACTTTTTCTATTTTATTGACTACCACAATAAATCAACAATGAATTGTATGCAAAATCAATTATATAAATATATTTAGCATGAATTACAAGGTTTTATAAATAATAGTGAAGGACACCAATACTTTTTAGAGCACCAACTCTAGGAGACACCAACCCCCTTCTTTAGGGAACCAACCCTAGGAAGCACCAACTCCCTCGATTTTAGGGCACCAACCCTAGGAAGCACCAACTCCCTTGTTTTTAGGGAACCAACCCTAGGAAGCACCAACTCCCTTAAATTACACTTTAAAGGATATGAATCCTTTCATGGTCCTCCCTTCCACCCTCACTTCATAAGAATCATCAGTTCTTCTTCTTAAACTATGTTGTTGTTTTGATCTTCTTATCTAGACTACATAGACACTTTCTTCTCACCACTCTTTCTTGTTTATATACTCTTCCAACAGGTGTGAGCTATGAAACTTTGTGTCCCTTTGTTTGGACCATCGCACCTCTTCATTTTAACATTAAAAATAATCACTTTTAATTATTCAAACATTATTGTTTAATTATTTTAACTTAGTGAGAATGGCATTCATGAATTGATCACAAGTGTGGATTGATTTATTTTTAACTTGATTCCATGACTCTGCAAATATTTCAGAAAGCGAGTTCTGCAGAGGCGCTTCCTTCAAACCATTTCCTTGTGACCATATGCACAAAACCATGGGCTTATTAGTTTAAGAGATGCATTTTCTTTTACCATCTTAATGTCACAACGAGATGGATGGTTCGCATTTACTTAGGAACTTCATCCTTCACGACTTCCAGGACTCTGGAGTAGCAATTCCTCTGAAGTGATTACCTACCGAATAAGACTTAAAGCGGTGGTGACTGCTTGTTTTCAGTTAACACCTCCACTTACGTTATCCTTCCACTATGCTTGATCATTGGTTGAGAATGCTCCTAAATTAGATCAACAATTAGAGTTAACTTCGGCCTTCTGCGCTTTGGGAAGTTTACTGGTGTTAGAACCTAGTTTCCCCTGAATTACATACTCTCGATGTGATGTAACTTGTCGACGTCACTGTTGACTTAGCACTGGCCTAGTGGTTGCCACGTTTCACTTATATTCATGACTTATGCATACCTAAAATTCTAATAGCACCTTGACACTTGTCACCATTTGATTGAGCCAAATTTCCTTGTTGATGTGGTCTACTGACGTGGATCTCCTGATATGTGTGCTATGTGTCTTCACTTCGTGACTTTAGAACTTTGGATCCGGTTGAATTTACATGTTCTCAACCCGTTCTCGCTGAAGTAGTCAGCGTCGAAGTTGACCACTTTCCTGATCCAATGGTCATTAGGTATTCTTCATATCTGGTGTTCCTCATTTACTTTGGGACTTTGGGGATCTAGACTTCGTCTTTTCTTATCCTATCCTTCCACTTTATATAGATCGAATGGTCAATATGACTCCCAAAATATTTCTCAGATCGGATGACTCATTTTCTCTTCGAAACATTTGTGTCTTGCATTGTCCTTCCACTTTACTCAATCCAACAATTGGTGTAGTATAACAGATATAAAAAGTATGCATAAAATAAATAAAATGCTAGAAATGGAAGAATAACAGCAATATAACCAGAATAATCACCACAATAACAGTGAAATGATATAAGAATAACAACAGAAATAGCACTTTGATTCTGAGAGCAATGTTCACGGGCCTCTTCGAGGGGGCAACCTCCATTCGAGCAGAGCTCTATTACAATAACCTCCAAGCTAGGGTTCTCATACCCTCGACTCATATTTATACTAAATATGTCTATCAAAAGAAGCATCTAGAGGAAGATCCTTCTAGAAGCGGAAGCTTCTATTAGGTCTTCTTACATTCAACTTATTCTATTTTATTGTAAGGCATTATTAATATTGACCTTTATTACATCCGAATATATTTTTCTACCTATGTGCGGGTTAGGACCCTAACATGTCCTCCCCCCTTAAAAACAGCCTTGTCCTCAAGGCTTGAGATGTGGAAATTGTTGCAGAATGGTAGTTGGTTCCCAAGTGGCATCTACTAGAGTTGTATCTTTCCACTAGATTAACACTTCATTGATGGTTCTCTGATGCAGGCGACGCTCACGCTGGTCCAAAACTACTTGTGGCTATAGCCAAATGGATCCTTCTTCGGCTAACTCAGGAAGGTTAGTTTGAATTTGGCACTTAGTTTCGATCACCTTCTTTAAGTAGGAAACATGAAAAACAGGATGTACTTTCGAATGACTGGGCAAAGCTAACTGATAGACCACCTATCCCACATGCTTGAGAATTGTATAAGGACCATAAAATTTGGGCACTAGCTTCTAACAATGCTCATCCTTGAGGGAATTATGCTTGTAAGGTTGCAGGCGAAGAAACACCTAATCCCCTTCTTCAAATTGATGTTCAGAGTGACCTTGATCTGCTTGTTGCTTCATGCGATTCTGTGCCATGACCAAATTCTCTTTGAGGGTATGGAGAATAGCCTCTCAAACTGTAAGTGTTTGGTCAACCACCTGGACCTTCGAGACACCAGGTAAGTATGAGAGAACTGAAGGTGGATTCTTTCCATATACTGCTTCAAAAGGATTCATGTGTGTAGTTGTATGGTATGAAGTTCCGTACCACCATTTAGCTAGGGGTAACCATTGAGCCCACTGATTTTTCTTTTCTGAGGTAAAACACCTCAAATATGTTTCCAAACACTTGCTGACATCTTCTGTTTTACCATCCGTCTAGGGATGATAAGCTATACTGATATGGAATTGAGTGCCTTGTAGCTTGAATAGTTCTTGCCAAAAATTGCTTGTGAAAGTTGGGTCGCGATCAGAAACAATAGAGTGTGGCATGCCATGAAGATTGAAGACCTGATCCATGAAAATTTGAGCCACCGTGGATGATGTAAACGGGTGTTGAAGAGCACAGAAATGAGCATACTTGGAAAGGCGATCAACAACCACCATGATGACTGATTTATTTCCCGATTTGGGTAAGCCCGTAATAAAATACATAGAGATGTTCTTCCAAATAGTAGGTGGAATCGGGAGCAGTTGTCGTGTGCCTGGAGATTTGATTGTTTCTCCCTTGTTGCATTGACACACATGACATTCATCGACAAAATTATGAATGTCGTGTTTCATACCATCCCATAAAAAAGAACGTTTGACCCTGTCATAGGTTTTGGTGAACTCGGAGTGCCCCATTGTCGGTGTAGCATGAAGCTTAGAAAGTACCGTGGATTTAAGCTTTGATTGTTTACTTAAATATAAACAGTCTTTGTATCGAAGCTCATCATGGAGACAAGAGTACCCTGGGGGAGTTGGAGCACTAGATTTCAATTATTAGATCAATTGCGAACCTTTGGGATCTTGCAGCCATTCCTAGCGAACGGCTTGGAGCCAATCTGGTACAATGAAGGAGAGAGAAAAAAGGGATCCTTCAACTTCATATTTTCAGGAAAGTGCATCCACAACCACATTTTCTTTGCCTTTCTTGTAAATGATCTCATAATCATAGCCAAATAGCTTAGTTACCCATTTTTGTTGCTCCGGGGAGGAAATGCGTTGTTCCAGAAAATACTTGAGGCTTTGATGGTCTATCTTAATTTGGAAGCATTTCCCCAATAGATAAGGGCACCACAAATAAATGGCATGTAGAATAGCCAACATTTCCTTTTCATAGATAGATTTGCCCAGATTTATTTCAGATAGTTTCTTGTTGGTAAAGGCCAAAGGTTGACCCTCTTGCATAAGGACAGCACCAATTCCTTTCCCTGAAGCATCACATTTCAAGACAAAGGTCTTTGTGAAATCAGAAAGGGCTAGGATTGGAGTGGTGCACATGGCCATCTTCAACTTTTGAAAAGCTTGAGCAACATCTAGAGTCCAAGTGAAAGAGTTCTTTTTTAGGAGAGCAGTGAGAGGTGTTGCAATCTTTCCATAATTCTTAACAAACTTGTGATAATAACCTGTTAAGCCTAGAAATCCATGCAATATTTTGAGAGTCTTTGGGTGAGGCCAGTCTTGCATAGATTCAATATTTTTAGGATCCACCCTGACGTTGTCCTTGCCAACCAGTTGACCCAAGTACTCTACTTCTGAGGCACCAAAAGCACATTTAGACTGTTTCAGGAAAAGTTGGTGCTGAGAGAGTAGATGGAGAACTCAATCCACATGAGAAAGATGTTTTGTCGAGGTCTTGCTATAGATGAGGATATCATCAAAGAAAACTAAGACAAAATGATGGAGAAAAGGACGAAAGACATGATTCATGAGGCTTTGGAAGGTGGAGTGGGCATTACACAAGCCAAAGGGCATGACCAAAAACTCATAGTGGCCCTCATGAGTTCTAAAGGCAATCTTGGGAATGTCTGCCTCTTCATATGGATCTGGTGGTAGCTCGAACGAAGATCAATTTTAGTAAAGAATTGGGCAACACTCAGTTCATCCAGGAGGTCATCAATGACAGGAATGGGAAATTTGTCTTTAA
>JZKD02S1974350.1:0-42832 GCA_000966675.3 Picea glauca | reverse complement strand
AAGGAAAATATGATACCATTGAACACTGTTCCACATAAACATAAATCAACATTCCATACTAAAGTAAAAAATGACAGGAAGAAAACAATCACCAGAAGGAATACCCCTAAACATCTATTTATTGGATATTGTTACTCTTGCAATAATTTTGGACATAAGGAAATACACTGCAAAGCATATGGACAATACAATCATAGAAATATCCAAAGATATAAGAACAATAAGTACATGACAGATAAGAGAAACTATAACTCATTTTCTCCTTTGCAAAACTTCAATATTGAATGTAAAAATTGCAAGAACTATGGTCATAAAACTAGAGAATGTAGATTACCAATGCAATCCCTAAAAACATGAAACCCTAACAAATAGAATAAGAGGACATGGAAAATAATATTTTAAGTATCAAACAAGAAAGATGATGAAAATATTACTCCTGAAATTGATGAAGTTAATAATAGGATATTTGTGGGTAAAACTTCTAATAAGGAATATAATAATCAAAGCTATGCATATAAAGTAGATCAAACTCATGACATGAGAACTCCTAAATAAACATATGACACAATTCCAAAACTTGATATTGTGATACAAGAAGATTATCCATTACCCAACAAATATAAATTAATAAATGAATATTATAAAAACAAGGATAAAGAAGCTTCTGGTGCACATAATAGTGACGTTGATGATGAATCTTCAACAATAGAACAACCAAAATAATTGAGTGATGATTATCTTAGAAGTTTTTCAATCCAGCTATTTTAATGATCCATTGAAACTCCTTCTCAAAGAAAAATTAAAAACAAAAAAGGGAAGGATAAATTAGGGGAGACTTAAAATCATTCCTGTTGATGCTCTTATGAGCATTGAAGCACATAAAAATGAATAGGATCATCGAAAGCATCATGGTTTGATGATATAACTCTATGTAGGATCTGACATAGTTTATTGCATATCTTCATATTCTCAAGAACAATACAAGTTATGTATTGGTCTTAGAATGGTTATAAGTCGATAACTAGATTACATTCTATCGGCAAGCCAAGTCATGTGGCAAGTAAAGTATAAAGTCTATCAGATGAATTTAAGAGAAGTGTATAGTAAAGAAGAATCTAGGATAAAGATGGATACATCCGGTTAGAGAAAAATGAGTAGCAATGGACAGGTCGAAAGGTTGTTTGAAAAGTATAAGCTTCAGTTGTACAATGTTCCAGTAGGACAACATTATCCACAACGAAAATAGTAGGATGTATATAGTAGTATACATAACATCCTGTAGAAATGATAGGGGGAGATATCTTGTCAAGAAGAACTACCCCTTTAGAAACAAAGGGGAAGATAATTTAGAAGAAGAGAGAGAAGATTGGCAGGGGAGTCATTCAATTATGGAAGGCAGATCATGATTGCAGGGGGAGTTACCCGAGTTCAGATTCTATTTAGAAACATACAGAAAAATAGAGATTAATCATAGGGGGAACAACCATTTGCCATTGATGTCAAAGGGGGAGAGTAACTTCATAGGAGAAAACCATCATCACATGGGGAGTTTGTGTATGAAGTTAGTGTGTTTCCCTAAATGGCAAAGGGGGAGATTGTAGGGCATATTGTCATTGATGTCAACAGCCATGATAAGTTTTTATGATGGAAACATGAATCAGTCATGAAAAATGATGTAATTGGCATTAGTGTTAGGATGGCCAATAAGGTCTATCCATGGGTAATGAAGGGTCAATGATGTGAAGAGAATTTAGTAGAGCAACAAGGTTAAACTCAGGAGGAAAAGTATACTAAATATTGACAAAAGAAAATCACCTTAAGTATGAAGAAATTCGTGATTATTGTTGATCACGATAGGATCAACAATGATCCTATGATCAAATATCAAGATAGATAGCGCTGTAGAAATCCCATAGGAGAAAATATTATTGAACAAGGGAAACCTTTATAAAAGATCAAGCAACGAGAGCCATTCATCCAAAATTCAGATGCAAACCCGACTGTTGGATCATAGAGGAAACATGCGTAAAGAAGGACAATAATATCATCCGTTGATGTAAATTTTGGGATAAATCAGGACCATTAGATCGAGGGGAAGTTAGAAGAGTTAGATATCAAATGACATATCTAAAGTAGGAGCTTCAGAAGATATCTTAGCCATTGGATTAAAGATGAGTAGAACAACAATCAACCCTGATGCTGATTACTCCAAAGAAAAGAAGCCCCGAAAGGGTAAGATTACCCAAAGGGCGAAGTCTTGAAGTGGACATGAGTCATCTGATCTAAGAAACACTTCGCATGATATACTAACCATTGGATCGAGTAAAGTGGAAGGGAAATGTAAGCCACAATTTTTCTGAAGATATCGATCTGAGAAATATTTTAGGAGTCATATTGACCATCTGATCTATATAAAGTGGAAGGATACGATAATAAAAGACAAAGGATGGAGCCCTAAAGTCCCGAAGTAAATGAGGACCATTAGATATGAAGAATACTTGATGACCATTGGATCATTATAGTGGTCAACTTCGGTGCTGACCACTTCGGTGAGAATGGGTTGATAACATGTAAATTCACCTGGAGGCCAAAATTTTGAAGTCACAAAGTGAAGAAGCGTAGCACACACATCATGAGATCCACATCAGCAAGGACAAGTGGCACAATCAAGTGTCAAGGTGATATTATCATTTCAGGTATGTGTAAGTCACAAATCTAAGTGACACGTGGCAACCACTAGGCCAGTGCCAAGTTAGCAGTGACATCAACAGGTTACGTCACATTGGGAGTATGTACTTCAGGGGAAACTAGGTTCTAAAACCAGTAAACTGCTCGAAGCGCTGAAGGCGGAAGTTAACGCTAACCGTTGATCTAATTCGGGAGCATTCTCAACCGATGATCAAGCATAGTGGAAGGATAGCATAAGTGGAGGTGTTAACTGAAAACAAGCAGTCACCACTGCTTTAAGACTTATTCAATAGGTAATCACTTTGGAGGAATTGCTACTCCAGAGTCCTGGAAGTCACAAAGGCTGAAGTTTTGAAGTAAATGAGAACCTTCCATCTCATCGTGACATTAAAACGTGATTTTTGATTTTGATAAGAGATCAAGAACTTGCTTGACCAAGTGCCTGGTCACCACCCATGGCCATATGGAATACAGAAATAAGTGTAAGATAAAAGGAAGCTCTTAAACTAATAAGCTTGTGGTTTTGCGCATATGGTCACATGTAAATGGTTTGAAGGAACCGCCTCTGTAGAACTCATTTTCTGAAATATTTGGAGGGTCATGTAATCAAGTTAAAAAGAAATTGATCTATCCCTATGATCGATTTATGAACGACATTCTCACTAAGTTAAAATAATTAAAAAATAATGTTTGAATAATTAATAGTGATTATTGTTAATGTTAAAATGAAGAGCTGCGATGGTCCAACCAAAGGGACACAATGTTTCATAGCTCACACCAGTTGGAAGAGTATATAAACGAGAAAGAGTGGTGAGAAGAAAGTGTCTCTGTAGTCCAAATCATAAGATCAAAACAACAACATATTCCAAGAAGAAGAACTGGTGATTCTTATGAAGTGAGGGTGGAAGGGAGGAGCACAAAAGGATTCGTATCCTTTAAAGTGTAATTTAATGGAGTTGGTGCTTCCTAGGGATGGTTCCCTAAAAACAAGGGAGTTGGTGCTTCCTAGGGTTGGTGCCCTGAAATCGAGGGAGTTGGTGCTTCCTAGGGTTGGTTCCCTAAAGAAGGGGATTGGTGTCTCCTAGAGTTGGTGATCTAAAAAGGATTGGTTTCCTTCACTATTCTTTATAAAACCTTGTAATTCTTGTTAAATATATTTATATAATTGATTTTTCATACAATTCATTGTTGATTTATTGTGGTAATCAATAAAATATAAAAATTAAATGCTAATTGTCAAGAAGGGGTAATACTGATTCACCCCCCCCCTCTTAGTATTCCAAAAATATGTTCATATACAAAAATAGACCACAACTACAATATTTCACTTGTGGAATCATTATATCACTATAACACATTTCATAGTTATATATGTAACAATATATATTAGTTCATGCATGTAACCCAAAACCAAAATGTAGATTTCACCCTTCACCAAATGGAAATTTAAGACTATAGACATGTGTAAAATCACAAACTACACCTTCTGCAAGTTGAACCACTCAATTTTGGTCAAAATTGAGACTAGGGCATGAGTTTTACTCTGACATTTTTGCCTTCAAATTTACACGAAATCCCAAATCTAGCTGCATGAAATCAACCTCTCCTGTTCTTCAATTTAACTTTAGATGACATAGGTAAATTTACCATATACCTAAATCCATATTACAACTTATAAAACATTTTTTGGAGCTACATGGAATCTTGGGCGTGCATTTTAATTTGGTCACTTAGTACAATTTCAACCTTCCAAATTACAAGCCAAACTTTACCTCTTTTGCACATCAACCCTTTTAAAATTGAAATTGCAAAATTAACAACATGAGCAGACCCAACATGATAAAACACACCCCCAACAACTTTCACAACTCAAATATAAGGTATAATATAACCTTGGCTTACATTTTACAAACATGTTGTGTATTTCTAGGGTTTTACTAGGCATCTCTTTCCTGTTTTTTCACAACAAAGTATTTTGTGATTGAAAATGAAAAACTGAGTATATAGGATTATGTAAAATAACTTAATATATCATTTAAAACTTGAACCACTTAAATTGAATTCGTTTGAGACCTCATTGTGCATTTTAGTGTAGCTTGGCGTGCATTTTGTGCCAAGACAAAATTTACACCAACGCAAAATTTTCCCTCTTTGTCCTACACAAATTTTCTTTGTCTTTTTTCACAACAAAGGGTTTTAAGTTTCCAATTGCACAAACAAAGGTATAGATAGATGCACAACTTTTATACAACCCTGTAACTTGTAATATATCCTGTAATATTGACCTCTTCATTCTATAAGACAATTTTTTGGTCTTTTTGCACAAAAAAGGGTTTTATTTCTCTAAATTCACAAAAAAAGGTATATGCATATGTAAAAACATAATTTACACACTCTCCAACTTGAATCAATCAATTTGGAGGTGAACAAATTCTATATTTTATATGATTTATTCTCTTTAAAGTATTTCCTTATATGGGTTAATTATGTGTTGCTAATATTTATGCCATTTTATATGTATCATTGGTTGGTTAGAAGTCACTGGCCTTGATTTCTCTCATAACCCATCATCCTCTGATTCATCAAAAGGTTGTGAATCTTTGTGCATATAAATCATCCTTTTTGGAGTGTAAATGAACTCATATTGTACAATAATGTTATAAATATTGTAATCATCAATTTTCAACTTAAATCTTAAATTATGGAGGCTTATCCAACTTTGGGCGTGCATTTTCATATAGCCAACTTTAACGATTTGGTCATTTGGTTTTACAAGACAATTTTTAGCCTTTATGCACATTAGGTAGGTTTTTGTATGAAAATGCCAGTATAAGGTTATAGACATATTTAAAATCACAAATTACACCTTGTTGAAGTTGAACCACTCATTTTGGGTCAAAATTGAGACTATGGAGTGCATTTTACTATAAGGCAATTTTGCCTTCAAGTTTTCATGAAATACCAAATCTAGGTGCATGAAATAAACCTCTCCTGCAATTGAAATTTAAATGACATAGGTAAATTCATTATATATCTAACTCCATCGTACAACTTATAAAATGACTTTTGGACCTATAGGGAAGTCTGGGCGTGCATTTTAATTTGGTCACTTAGTACAATTTCGACCTTCCAAATTACAAGGAAAACTTTGTTTCTTTTGCACAACAACCCCTTTTAAACTTGTAATTGTAAAATTAACAACCTGAATAGGTCTAATATGACAAACCACACCCCCACCAACTTGAAAAACTCAAATATAAGGTACAATAAAACATTGGATTACTTTTTACAAACATGTTGTGCATTTCTAGGGTTTTACTAGGCATCTCTTTCCTATTTTTGCACAACATAATATTTTATGACTGAAAATGAAAAATTAATATATATTCTTAGGTAAAATGACTTAGAAAATCATTTAAAATTTCAACCACTCAAATTGAATGATTTTTGTGACCTAAGCGTGCAATTAGTGTAGCCTGGCGTGCATTTTGCACAGAGGAAAAATTTACATCAATGCAAAATTTTCCCTCTTTGTTTGACAAGACAATTTTTGGTCTTTTTTCACAACATAGGGTTTTAAGTTTCCAATTGCACAAACAAATGTATAGATAAATGTACAACTTTTATACAAGGTTGTAACTTGTAATACAATTTCCTATAGGTATACAAACTTAAATATCAAGTACTAGGTGGATCTCTTGTAGGTGTACAAACTGAAATATCACACTGATATCACTTGTAATATAATTTTCTATAGGTAGATTCAAACATTATTATAAAAATGCATTAAATATCTCTTAAATAGCTTAGATAAACATTATTTTTAACCACAATAAATGATCCCATCCAAGGATATCCAAGAATAATATTTACATCATCCATATCTATAGCATGAAAATATGAGTGAAAAACATATTTATCCACAATAATATTCAAATATTTAAAGTTTTGAACATTCTCACCCTCAACCTATGTGCTCTAGATATGATTTGCAGGGACTTGCACTATTTTAGCCAAGTGAACATTAATAAAATTGTTCTTTCTACTATTTTTTATAGAAATAATGACCTTCTCTTGTTGAAGGCATCTATGAATCAATAGTATGAAGTTTGCAATATAAAATAAACCTCGTGAATCTCTTTATATGTATTCATTTCCCAAGGAACTTTTCAAAAAATATTTTTTCATATGCTTCAGTTAGAAGGCTCAACATCTTCTTGAGGTCAAGCGACTACACATAAGTAAAACATAAGTAGTTTCTTGTACTTGACATGTTGATATAACAATGGTAATTGCATAGATTTATCTGTGTTGTTATGAATATGAAACCTATATGTATGAAGTATGCATATGTATTGTAAAAAAATAATTGTGCATGCAAATTACAATACATACACATGTTACAAATGAATTTTTTTCCCAATTTCCTCCATAATGGTAATTTTGATACGATGACAATTCATAATCCAATATATGGATAAAATACATATAACTAGAAATTAACATATATATATCTTTTAAAGAATGCATGTTTATATATACATAATCTTAAACTCTAATATGCAATCATTCTTGCACAAATACCCTATTAGGTATGTTCATATACAACAATAGTCCACAACCACAATATTTCACTTATGGAATCATTAATCTATAATCTATCACTATAAATAATTTCAAAGTTGTATATGTAACAACACATATTATTTCATGCATGTAACCCCAAACCAAAATGTATATTTCACCCTTCACCAAATTCTGGGGACACAACAACATATATACATCTTACATTTTTCCCTAACAAGGAATGCATTTTCCTCGATGCTCTGTTTTCATGAAATTGTGTAAGGACAGTGTGCATAATGTGCATAATTTCATGTTAGGTAGCACAATTGCATAATGTGCATAATTTCATGAAATTTCATGTTAAGTAGATTTAATTTCATGCTTTGAATTTTTATATCTTATCTAAAGTAGGATTTGATATACACAAATAGATCTAGTGTTTCATTTAAATCCATCCCCAATTGTCTT
This sequence comes from Picea glauca, assembly GCA_000966675.3. Classification (NCBI taxonomy): domain Eukaryota; kingdom Viridiplantae; phylum Streptophyta; class Pinopsida; order Pinales; family Pinaceae; genus Picea; species Picea glauca. The sequence continues at coordinate 35,110 of JZKD02S1974350.1, read as the reverse complement.
GAGTCTCAAACCACAACTATTTTTCTTAAGGCGGTTTTATCCACCCTTGTGATCGAAACCCACCAACAAAGTTCACTATTTGAGTGTTCGTTTTCTTCAGTTACCTAGTGATTTTGGTTTTACAGAAGTGAAATATATTCTACCACGACTAATATTTAAGATTCAATGATAAGGTTCAAATTTCATGGGAAATAGATATCATAAACCTCAATTAAATGAGGTCAATTTTTTACATTTTCATTAAACATGAATTTTCAAAATTTCCATACTGAAGTGGGAATTGGCTTAAGTCTATACCAATTATGTGTGTTTTTCCCTACCCAATATTAAGGTGGTTGGTCCTTAATGGAACAACAAAAATTATAAGCAGTCTCTTTAACTTTAGCAACAACAAATTATATGCAAACCTTGTCTTAAACCCTAAAATGAAAACATTATTTCATAAATACCCTTATGGTTATGTTCATATACACCAACATTCCACAACCACAATATTTCATTTGTGGAATCATTAATCTATCCTCTGTCACTATAACCCATTTTAGATTTGTATATGTAACAATACATATTAGTTCATGCATGTAACCCCAAACTAGAATGTATATTTCACCCTTCACCAAATGACAATCTAGGGCTATAGACATGTGTAAAATCGCAAGCTATACCTTCTCCAAGTTGAACCACTCAATTTGGGTCAAATTGAGACTAGAGCATGCATGAAAGCAACCTCTCTTGTTCTTCAATTGCACTTTATATTACATAGGTAAATTTACCATATATCTAACTTAAAACAACTTATGTAGCTATAGGGAATCTTGGGCATGCATTTTAATTTGGTCACTTAGTACAATTTCAACCTTTCAATTTACAAGGAAAACTTTGCCTCTTTTTCACAACAACCCTTTTTAAACTTGCAATTGCAAAATTAGAAACATCAATAGGTCCAATATGAAAACCACACACCCAACAACTTGATCAACTGAAATCTAAGGTGTAATACAACCTTGCCTTACATTTTACAAATAGGTTGTGCATTTCTAGAGTTTTACTAGGCATTGCTTGCCTATTTTTGTACAACAGATTCTTCTATAACTAGAAATGAAAAACCAAGAATATAGACTTATGTAAAATGAATTAACAAAGTATTTACAATTTGAACCACTAAAATTGAATGCATTTTGAGAGCTAGGAGTGCATTTTAGTGCAGCCTGACGTGCATTTTGCACCAAGGAAAATTTTACACCAACATAAAATTTTCCTTGTTTGTCCTACAAGACAATTTTTGGTATTTTTGCATAGTAAAGGGTTTTAAGTTTCCAATTTCCCAAACAAATGTATGGACAGATGTACAACTTTTCTACAACCTTGTAACTTGTAATATAATTTCCCCTAGGTATACAAATTGAAATATCAAACAATAGGTAGATTTGATGTAGGTATACAAACTGAAATATCAAACTGATCATATAACTTGTAATACAATTTCTTGTAGGTATATTTAGACATTATTATAAAGATGCATTAAAGATACCTTAAAGATTGCATATAAACACTAAAGATGACAAAAAGAATCACATATAAGACAAGTATGAGTCAAAACAATATTGATCTTCCATTAATTCTTCATAATATTAGGATATTTACAAGATAGACATCACAGTTATAGTCTCCATTACAAAATTGGGAAAAGTGTAATACACATTCTACACCTTTCTTCTCTCTGAAGATTCCTCCTAGGGTCAATAATACCCTGTTTCCCCCAGTCTGTAAAATTAACTATATTGGCCAAGAACTATGGCAATCTCAAACATGTGAATGTTTGATTTGATGGACCTTTTTATAAAAGGTCGATGAATGTAAAATATGTTATGAATATGTGTTGCATGGCTGCTGGGAGGGGGATGTGTTAAAAGAGACCACGATGGATAAGGATAGGTGGTGGAAGGGACCTGGAATGGTTGCGTTAACTTCCACCGGGCCAGTACCGTACTGGCTTTTACTTTCTCAAAGATCGAAGCAGATCTCTGACCCTAGAATGGATTTCCCATCAGATTGGTAGGTGGGAAGGCTCCTCAGGATTTAATGAGGGGATGGGGGTGAACCTCCCATCCGTAACAGCTCCTAGACCTGATCACGGATGGGGAAATTTGCACCACATGCAATCTTGCAGGAAAAAGGCAAGAGAGGAAGTGTTGTAACGAGGAGAAGAGAAGAGAAGAGAGGAGAACGCATGCGACAGATATCGCGGGGGAAGAACTGGAGAAACTTTGGAAACACAGGGAGTTATGAACAGAGGAGAAGGAGAGTAACCTTCGTCCTTGACTTCCATTAAGCTGGAAGTAGAAAATTGAACCTCAAGCATCGTGGTCTAGCTCGGAGGTGGCTAGTGGTAAATCCGTTTGGAGTCACTGAGCCTACGGTTGGGTGGAAATGAGCACCCCTCTCAGCAGTCGCGTCACACCTGGTTTTTTCTGATAAGTGTTATGTCTTGTATTTTTTAATTGAATGCATGCTCATGTTTATACGCTCATAAATGGTTTCTGTATGGAAGTGTTTGCCTGTGTTTTGATTTGGAGACAAGGGATACATGCTTATACTTATATGACCATAATCGGTCTAGGTATAGAATGAGTAGGTTCAAAATACGAGTCCGTTCCCTTGAGAATTATCCTATCTACTTGGCTTGCACTATGCCCTGGTTTAATTTCCCAAAGGCACTTCTCTCAAGAAGTTTCCTTACACTCCAGAGTCGGAGTGAGTCCCTCGAAAGGACTACCATGATAGTAAACCCACGAGTTTGGTTTACCCCTACCACAGAATTTATAGCTCGACGAATTAGGAAGAATTTTACTGAGGTCACCAAGCCTAGGGATAATTTACCCAAGAACCCTCTAAAAGATTTGTCGGAGCTCTATTTCCCATCGAACTTAACCTTTGCATAGGCAGGAGGGTGGACTTGGCAACATCCTGAAAGTCCCGGAGTATCTGGACCTGTTCATCGGCATTTCGGTGTTTCGACACTCAGGAAACCAAAGGGCAAGACCATTCATCATCGCAAGTCGCGAAGTCCCGGTATGTGAAACTCTGAATTAGCTTAGTGTGAATAGGCTTTGGCATTTCGACATTTTGGCGTTTCGGAACCCAGGAAACCAAAGGGCAAGACCCTTCGTCGTCGCAAGTCACAAAGTCCCGGTATGCGAAACTCTGAATTAGCTTAGTGTGAATAGGTTTTGGCATTTCAGCATTTCAGTGTTTCGACACCTGGGAAACTAAAGGGCAAGACCCTTCGTCATTGCAAGTCGTGAATTCCTGGTATGCGAAACTCTGAATTAGCTTAGTGTGAATAGGTTTCGGCATTTTGGCGTTTTTGCACCCGGGAGACCAAAGGGGAAGACCCCTCATCTTCACGAGTCGCAAAATCCCGGTTCACGAAACTCTGAAGAGATCTGGACCATTGGATCCAAATCATCGAGGACTGTCGGATCTCGTACAAGAACTCGCGTATCATATTTCGGGTTTTGGGGTTCGAAGAGTCAAAGTACTCAACTCTCTTGCATTTCAAACTCCCAATTACCGAAATCTCGATACAGATAGGACCGTCGGATCAGGAAGGATATTGCAACCATCGATCTCAATTAAGGGATTTAGGGTTTCGGGGTTTAAAGAGTCGAAGGAATTGACTCTCGGGCATTGCTGAGTCACGAATTGCGAAAGGCGCCTCTTGGCTTGGCCCGGGGTCATAACCGATGATCACATGGAGGTGAAGCCCGTGCTTGGTGCTTGAGTTGTACACGACAAGTTTTCAATGAAAGAACTGGTGGATTGGTTTAGTGAAGGTTCCGACAGGAAGAGCTAGCCTGCGCTAGGACCCCGTAGGAACTCGGGGATTCTGTCCCTCGAGAAAGAGGAGAAAAAGGAGAAAAATCTATTAAGCCTTAGTGAGATTGTGATAGGGTCTCTCTAACAAGCCTCTCCTTTCCTATCTCTCTACTTACAACCTTATATATTATGTTCCCCATTGGAAACACCTCAACACATATGCCAGTTACATAATTCTATCATAAATAAATTTACATGTATTCATATGTCCTCAAGCCAATTGTTATAGCTTCGAGAAAAACTATGCCTTGTTGTGGCCAATCAACTACCATGATCGATACTCAAAACTGTGTTTTATTTAGTCACTAGCTTCACACTAGGGGGTGGTATTGGAGGATATTACAGTGTGAATGGGTTCTAAACTTGGTAGTGCACCGAAGGGCATATGGAATATATAGAGTGCATTATGGATATTGACGCAGACCCCCCTTCTCTCCTTCGGGGTTGCACGACCTTCCGGTCAAGGATCGTAAAATATTCTCGAGTTGGATTAGATCCTCAAGACCTTCCTGGTATTAAACTGAATCAAACACAAGCCCTATTATCACCCAAGGTACAGGTCATATAACACTCACATGGTTCTGGTATGACCGTCTTCCATCATCCCTCAGGTTTTCACAGTCATGATCTGGTCTTTACCAATTTGTTCATTGATTAACAACTCATAGAGATTGTGGGGAACCAACATGCTCTCTCTTTATCAAAGGATTCAATCTCTGCAATTAGAAAAGTACTCGCCCAACTCAATCTAATCGTGATCGTTGATCCCCCGTCCCAACGAGGTCAACAACATTGGTGAATTGTGGGCCGTGAACTAGAAAGTCCGCTAATTTCACCTCCCCTCTCCACAAGGATTACCCACCATCGATTTACATTCTTATATTGATGGGTAACCATGTGCCCTTCTTTCTCAGCACCTATTCCAATCTCAACCTAACGGGCGCTAGCTCCTTCTTTGCATGTGACCTTGGGCTGTGACCCAGGGCTTAACCTCCTGGTGCTTCACGACTTCAGAACTTTCAACCAAGACTAGATCAAAGGCCCTTGTCCTCCCTCACGACCAATGGTATATATCTACTTCAGTACTTTGGCCTTCGGAAGTCTCAACTTCTCCACACTTGCTTTCTCCTGGAGCGCTTTCACTTAGAGTTCATGATCTATCGATGCATGTCTCCCACAGACCGACGTCTATGATTAAATTTGGATCTTCGGACTTTAGGAGTTTCAACCTCTCTGCCCTTACCTCCTCCCGAAGTACTTCACTCAAAATACACAATATGTCGACGTGTTTTCTTCTGGTTCTAACAACCACGATTCACTTCGGCTCTTCGGGCTTTGGGAGTTTCAAATCTTACACACTCATTTTATCTAAGAGTGTGTTAACGGGCGAAATTGACCACTTGTCAACTGGAGGAGTGAATCCGGTTCGGGGTTGTCTACTTAACCCAAGTAGTTTGGATTAATCCACTCTGACGGGTTTAGCGGCTCCGTTGGCTGATCTAAGTCCTATGAAAATAAAAAAAACAAAACTAAAGAAACTAACTTAATGAAAAACAGCTACTGAAAACTATACACAAATCTAAAATATATTCACAGTTTACTAACTAATATTTATAAAATAGCTCTACAATATATCTATAGGATTTTATCTCTAATATATGTATAATATTTACAAAATGCAAATTTTAATCTAAATCTGTGAAACTCCAATATGAATTGATTTATGACAGCAAAACTATCATTCAGTCTTTTTGAATTTTTATAACTTTTATAAACAAGAAATGAAATAGCTAACTGTCTAATTGAAAATAGAGAGTAATAATAGAATATGTTTAAATTACAGGAACTTTCTATATTAATTAAACTAATAAAACAAAACTAACAAACTGACCTGTAATCGCATCTCTTGTTAGTCCTGTGTACAACATCCACTTTCGTTGTTTGATGGAGTAAACCACAACAGATTTTTCGAATGCTTCTCGTAAACGTGAAGCAATAATGATATGAATGCTAATGACATAACATATAAGAGAAGTAGTGACAACAATTTTATGATTTTACAAATGATCACATAAGATAAATCTGGCTGTAAAAATTTGTATATAACTGCTCATTGAATTAAGAAGATTAACCTTCTAATCATCAAATTTAAACAGAGTAATTGCTGTATATAATATGAGAGACATAAAACATGGACATCATATAAATTCCATCACATCAATCTGTAATAAACCATGATATCTAAAGTAGTCACAATTTAATTACAAATCAAAATGACCAAAACTTGAACAAAAAATACGATATATCGAAGCTAAAGCTATATCAATATCAACTTCCATTCAAGTCTGTTAATCATAAATCCATATTTTCTACTCCCTGGAAACGATGGTTCTTAGTTTACAAAACAATACATTTATATAGGCTACAAGATCAAAACATTTCCTGTGGATATCATCAAATTTGTTCCAAAAATTGTGGGGGATGCAAACTCCCAGATTCTCATTGTTATCAAAACTAACAACCTATTCTAAAACCACATAAAGAAATAGCATGCTGAGAGATGCCACCAACGATTCAAATCTTCTTTAGAAATCATATGTACCTATAAACCCACAAGAATAAACGATTTCAGATAGCATTTTGGTTGTAGAAACAGGGAATTCGAATTTTAGTAACTAGCTACAGAATCTCACGATTCTGTAGCTAGTTATAATTATAACTAGAATCGTGTTTTATTGAATCAATCAAAATAGACAAGATGTAATTTGTGCAAATAAATCATGTATTCTAATTAAAAACAAAGACAATATCATCCTAAAATTATTTTTAAACACCATGCCTCAGATTAAGGGATTCGTCTTAATCAAGCAATTTTCGAATTCACAATGGCAGTCGCTGCTTCCACGTTCTTAAAAACAACAGACCCTGTGGTTTTTTGTCTTTTATCATTGGTTTGAGCTACATTTTGTAGTCTTCCATTCTCCTTCGTTAGCAAGTTCACCTGGTCTTCCAAGGATTTGATCCGAGACTGAAGTACAGGAATGTCTCTGTAATACCTATCGATCCATGACTGACATTCGTTGCATTGTGGCTGAATAGACTGTGTATTAGCAGTGATGGTATTAAAAGGTGGGGAATTTTCCATTTGACTTGTAGGTTCACTGTTGAGTTTGATTCCAGGGAAGTCAAGGTTGTCTTTAAGACACGGGGGGAGGTTTGTCACATAATCATAGGGTTTACCAGAGCAAAGTCCATATGAATATGGATATTCTTCAGTTAGAAACCGTTCAATTTCCGAATCGGAATCCTCGCTCAATACAATTGTTGTTTGGTCTCCACAGGGCTTAGGTTTATTTCGGGCACATCGTGAAACCCAACGTGCGACTCTTTTACCCTTATAATTGATATCAACATTGCCTTTACACTTTTTCTTTGCGGACTTTTTAATAGACTTAACACCACCTTTGGGATGAGAATATGGTAGAGTGTCGGGTTGGGTAGTGTCATCATAGGTCGAGGGTTCCACACAGGGCAATAGCGAAGGAGGATGGATGACAGGCTCAACGAGGGTTTCTGTGACGACAGACTTGTAAACCTGTCCTACTTCACTGCTAGCAAAACCGTTTCTTAACAGGAAGGCATCCCAACAATCACCATTTAATTTCAACTGATGAACAATAATAATCTTGATCAAACAATGGTGGAACAGGCTGGAATCAGATTTCTACCTTTTAAAACATTTTTCCATTTTGTATAAGCTTCGAAGGAGAAAATAGGGCATGTTTAGGGGAAAATCGATAAAAATCATGAGCAACCGCAAGTGATAGAAGAAAACCAAACCATATCTACCCTCACAGGTAATGAATTTCTTGAAAATAGCCAACAGATCGTGCCATCTAGGCTTTAGAGCTGTAACGGGCATACCTCTATCGCAGCTGGTAATCTTCCTTGAGGTGAACAACAGTGACCAGGGAACCTCCTCAACCTTTGAGTTTTTGAACCACTTTTGTCCCACGGCTGGCAGACCAGTGGCTTGGATAATGAAATCTTCGTTTAACTCAAGCAGGACATCTCCTATTTTAGCTCTGCAACCATCGAACGTTAGCGCCAATTTTTGAGCGACTGTTAAATTAAAACCCTCGAACTTTTCAACAAAGACCCGCTAGCCATTCCTCTCTAAGTCTTCTCGGGCATTATCAAATGATAACAATGTCTAGACACCGTTGGGCTCAATTCTCACTACAGGGGCCATGGCTAACAACACATAATCGACAAGGGATTCGGTGATAGGGTTTGACAGAACAAGAATAAAGAAATTGCCTCGAGCTCCCCCATCACAATGAAAAGAGCTTGAAATGGTAGACAGGAACGTTAATGCTATGCGTGTGAGGAAAAATCGTATAGATCGAGGCCATGCAAACAAATCATACCATGCTGTACTTGGAATGACACCTCAGCCTAATGGTACACACACAAATCATAACAGTTGACAACCATCATATGCATATCCACGATTTAATAAAATCAATATGTCAAATGAACAATTAAATCAAAGATTTTATAAATTAGAAACATATTAACAATAGTCAAATGCTAAATGGGTGGTGGTTTAATACATATGTTACCAAGGTGTGTTCGAGACCAAGGGGTGATAACCATGGAAGCAACCATGTTCATGATAGATGATAAACCATATGGACATTAACCCTTTGACGAAATCAAACATGAATTCCAGCTATGATTTTTCACGCTTGCAGTCATGAAAAGGAAATCGAAAAGCAGGTACGCAGAAAGCGACAAATAATAGTGTCGTTTAATGAGAAAGGTTGCGACGAGTAATGAGAATTTTAAAAACCCTGTGTAGGCAGCTTGTAAAAATAGAGATTAATATGGCTGCCAACAATGGTGACACACTGGTAGAAGCAGTTATCTCTGCCAAACGAACAAGTCCAGATTAGGATAATAAAAAAAACTTCAACTCGAAAACAACCAAGAAACTATTTGAACATCATTATCAATAAAAAAAAAATCCAGTTTCAGATTGCTTGTTATTTTAAAAGACGAAAACTAATGACAATCTCGACAAAAGAGAGTCACGATGTTAAGGTTAAAATTTCCAATACTGTTGATAGAGTCGTTGCTGCCAGCAGGCGTCCATAGCCTTGACAGGGGTGCCATTTAACCCACTCTGATATATGTATCCTTCCAAGAAGTTCCATATCAGAATGAAGGACATTTAAGGTCAAAAGATTCTATATCTGAGAATTTTCATATACCTGACATTGCTTCGCTGCCAACGGGCCTGTTCAGTACCCCGACGAAGTTATCTTGGTGTCATGCATGTATTTACCCGCTACCAACAGACCTGTTCAGTATCCCGACGGGTTTACAAGAACTTCCCACAACTCTCTGTAGATTTATTTAGTTTTAAAGATATTTAATCGAGCGGGGTGACGATGAAAATCCTGATATTTTGGACATATTTTAATAAATTACAGACCTTGAGAGAATTTTTTAATTGTTCTTCATTAAGATCTAGAGATAGTTTGTTTATAAACCGACCTTTGAAGGCGGGGAGACATCTCTGAGTTGTTCTCTTAAGGAACAGGGACAACGTAAGAAGAAATTTTTATGGATGATCGTGAAAATATTTAGTTACAGATTGAAACCAAGAAACACTTTTCAAACAACAAGCTTTATTTAACATGGCTGCAAACTTCAGAAAAAATATCATAATTGATGTTTTAACAATCTTTCGTAGTCATTTCAGAGGATAAATTTTTCTGTTCTCTTTGTCTGAAACAGTTCATGATGTAGGTATGTGTGTTTAAAAATAAAAACTGGTAAGCATAAGGGGGAAATCAAAGCAAAACAACAAAGAAAAACAAAAAGCAAGCAAAACAAAAATATTTACACAGTGTACATGGGAGTGTCATCAGGTGAAGTACCTTTTTAGAGCTTGGCCATTCACCAGATAGGTGCCTGGCTGTCCCTCTAGATTCTATAATCGGAAGGAGCTGGGACCCAATTTATCAGCAATCAATAATGGTCCTAGCCACAAGTTCTGAAACTTTGTATGCTCTCCTTTTGCCTCATGCAGTTTGTCCCATTTTAGGACAAGGTCACCTACCTCAAAATTTCTGTCAGAGGTAGAATTGGAATCAAATCAACTTTTAACCATGAGTTGATGCTGATCCAATTTCCGTTTTGCTTGAGCCCTCACTTCTTCTAATTTTAACAATGCGTTAATTCGATTCTCCAAAGGGGGACAATCCTCTTCTTGTATTTTTTGTGATAGCTGCAGAGAGGGAAGGAGAATATGTGGTGGCAGAATTGCCTCTCTTCCGTAAATGATAAAGAAATGTGAGTTACCCACAACAGTTTTTGGAGTCACTCTATCAGCCTAGATTGCATTTAACAGTGCATTATGCCAATTTTTATGGTTTTTAGAGACCGTTCTCTTGATAATTTTGATCAGATTTTTATTAGTTGATTTTTCCAATCCATTGCCTTGAGGGTAATAGCTGGCATAATATTTTAGTTTAATTCATTTTTCTAGAGAGAAATCACTCATCTCAAGAGATGAAAAATAGGAAGCGTTATCAAATACCAGGCAGTTAGGGATACCAAAACGAGTAATAATATTTGACTTCAAAAAGGCTATTACCTAACTGGTATTTACAGCTTTTAATGGGGCAACTTCGGACCACCTGGTGAAGTAATCCATGGATGTTATGATAAAATTATGCTGCTGTGAGGATGGCAGATTGATCGGGCCTATAATATCAAGACCCCACTGCTGAAAAGGGGAGTCTACTGAAACGGGCTGCAGAGGGAAGTCTGATTTCTATATCCGTCCGGATGCTTTTTGACAAATTACACACTTGTGACACAAAGCATGAGAATTTTTAAAAAGTGTGGGCCAGTAGTAACCTACTCTTAATACTTTATGGGTAGTGGTATCTCCACCAAAATGCCCACCAGCTTCTCCTGCGTGCAATTCCAATAAGACCTTTTCTGCTTAATCTTTCTCAAGACAGTGCATTAGTACTCCATCAAAACTTTGACGAAACATAATACCATTAATCAACTAAAAGGAAACATATTTTAATCTTAGCGCTCTTCTTTTTGTGTGATCCAGGTGACGGGGAGCTGACCCATATTCAAGAAATTTTTTTATATCATCATACCAGGGAGTAACAATATTTTTGTGCACAACAGATTAAATTTTGGTAATGCTGTCCTGGATTCGACATATCATTTTCCTCTTACTATCCTGCAGTTGAGTCAGTGACTAACTTGCATAACCCTTGTCCTCTCACTATTTGTGCTGGGGTGATTTCTATGTCATACTCTTGCAAGGATGTGACCCAATTTTCCCTCTTTTCGCCTAGTTCTTTCTGTACTAACAGATTTCTGACGGCTGGGTAAGGGACAATGATTTTTGTTCTAGATTTCAAAAGATAAGATCGGAAGTGCTTTACTGCTTTAAAAACAGCATAGGCTTGCTGATCTACTACTGGGTAATTAAGTTTTTCCCTTTTGAAGGCTGAGCTCATAAAGGCAATTGGGACTTCATTGTTTTTAGCGTTCTTTTGAGTTAGGAAAACGGCATAAGAGCGGTCAGAAGCGAATTTGTAGAGAGTGAAGTCTTGAGAAAAGTCATGGCTCATTAGAGAGGGAGCGTCTACTATGTCCTTTTTTATTGAATTAAAAGATTGGTTTTCTAAAGGTCCCCAATGGTATTGTACGTCCTTTTTTATTAGGTTTTGTAATGGTCTCACCATTTCTGAAAAACTGGGGACGAATCTCCTGACAAAGTTTATCTAACCTAAGAAAGATTGCATAGACTTTTTTGACGAGGGAGGGGTGAGTTTCGAAATGAATTGAGTTATTTTAGGGTCAATAATCATCCCTTCACTTGATACAATAAATCCTAAGAGCTTACCTTGTTCTACTGCGAAGATAGATTTTTTAGGATTCAAAGAAATGCTGTACTTACGACATCGTTGTAGAACGGATCTTAAATGAGCTATATGATCAGCTTTGTTTTTCAATAAGATAGTAAAGTCATCGAGGTAAACTACGACATATTGATTGATTAAGCCTCAGAAAGTGATGTCCATCACTCTCTGGAAAGTGGCACCAACATTTATGAGTCCAAAGGGCATCTTCCTATAAGCGTAGGTACCCCATGGAGTGCGGAAGGTGGTTTTAAGTTGGTCTGGAGGGGACATCAGGACTTAGTTATACCCTGAAAAACCATCCAATAAGGATAATCTTTCAGAACCAGATACCTATTGAAGGATCTGTTCCATAGGTGGGATAGGGTAGTTGTCTTTATCAGACGCTCGATTAAGATTTTGGAAATCGACACATAGTCGGATTTCACCACTCTTCTTCCAGACAAGGACAAGATTAGAGACCCATTGAGTGTGCCTAACTGAGAAAATTATCTCAGCGTTCAAGAGTTTATTTAATTCCTTCTTGACAGTAGGTTCGAGTTTTGGATGCATTTTCCTTAACTTTTGATGAAAATGTTGGGTTTGGGGTTTCATAGGAATAACATGTTGTATGATGTTAGGATCAAAGGTTTTTAGGTCATCGTATGTCCAAGCAAAAACATCTTTGAATTCCTTAAACAATTTAATAAATGCTTCTTTTTCTTGTTCAGAACATCCCACCCCTAAATTAATGCACTGTGGATTGTCTTTAGTTCCCAAGTTTACTTTTTCATACGTTAAAGAGGAACTATTCATTTTACAGTTCACTAATTTTTTGAACTTGTCCTGAAGATCATAAATTTTTTCTAATCTAACTACAGATTTAGGGATAGAACTTACCATGTCTGATGAAGATTCAAGAGATCTCATATATGGTATTACCATGAAGTCACGAAGGTTTTCGTCATGAGTACCTTCGTCAATTACTGCGCCCTGGAAAGTTTCTTCCATATGCAGGAAACTTATAATCTATTGATCGTCATCGAAGACTCTCCAATTTGTGATGTTGTCGGGGACAGATGGTCTGAACAACAGTTTGATGGAGAATGCATTCAGAGACAAGCCTTCTGCAAGAAAAAGTTTCAAAGCTACATTAGCTAACAAGTCAGCTTCTGAATTATTCAATCTAGGAATAAAATTTATGTTAAAAGAAGAAAACTTATTCATCAAATTCCATACCTCAGATTGGTAGCTTTTAAGGTGCGGAGATAAACAATGGATATAATTTTTTACCTGTCTAACTACAATTTATGAATCGCCAAAGACAGTCAAATTTTGAACGTTCATATCTAATGCTTTCCTGAGGTCTTGCAATAAAGCCTCATATTCTACTGTGTTGTTTGTACATTCAAACTCTAACCTGCATGCAATCAGGGTTTTGTTACCTACTGGATCAATAATCACGCAGCCTGCACCAGCTCCTTCTTTGGATTTGGACCCGTCAAAGTAAAGAGACCATATTTGATTTCTATTGGGTGCATGTGACAATTGGGTGGATGTTGCTGGCTGCATATATGTCAAAATTTCAGACTGTTGTTTAGGGTTAGTGATAGCGGAAGTTTCAGCCATGAAATTGCTAAAAAAGGTATCCATCCCTTGTATTTTGGGTGAATCGACAGAAGGTGTAAATGGCTCATTGAGATCATTTAAATTTGTCACCGTGAACTTTAGGTAATGTTCACGATTTACCTTGATTTTGTTGGGCTTTCCATTCTCGGGCAACCACAAGTGAGACCAATCTGTCGCAAAATAGCCGTGTAGCTGTTTTGACCAGTCTTTGCTTAAAAACAAACCATAAAATTTTGGGATATCTACAACAATAATATCAATCACTTGATGAACTTTAGGGTTAGACGACAATCTTATAAGCACATTTCTCAATTCGCCTATAACTTTAACACTAGTTCGATCAAGCTGGATGATCTTCAAGGTGGATGGTTTAACTTCAGCATTAATCTTCTGACACATAGACCATGGCATTACGTTAGATGACACTCCTGGATCTACCATACAGTTGTGCATGTTCCTATTGAAGATTTCAAAAGTTAACAAAAATGGAGGGACATTTCTACGAGTACTAATGGTGGAAGCTTGTTTCTTTTTACTCGCAGCCTCTAAAACTAATTTATCTACATTTGTTACATTATTTACAGGAAGGTCTCTTTTCTCGTGAGAATCAGAAGTAGTCTTGGCGGAGGCCTTCTGAGGAACTTTGGGGTTGTTCCCAAAACCTTTGTTACTGCTTGGATTTCCATTTTTGCTATTCTCTGCAATATTCTGTAGCATTTTTTGTAGAAGAAACGAGAATTTTAATAATTCATAAACATAAATATTAGCCCTTAACTTTTTTAGATCTTCAACCAAATCATAATCTAAGCTTGGGTTTACATAATTCTATTTAGTCTCAGTTGGTTTAGACTGTTTTGGGGGAAAAGTCGTAGTGATTTCAGAAGAAGGCTTGTTTGCTGTCTTACTCCTAGTATTGTAAGGATGTACTGTCTCGAAACTAGCTTGAAAAATGCTATCCGAGAAATGTCCAAAAATGTTTGGAGAGGATTCATCTTCTTCTGCTGTCTCTTGTTCAGTTACTTCCTCAGGGATCTCAGGAGGCATCAAGTTATCCTGTGCTTCTAGAATCGTTTGAATAGCGAATTGCAAGATTTCTAGATTTAAGCCTTCAGTATTTGAATTAGGTTGGTTAGTGGGAAAAGGCTTCCTAAATGGGGGTTTGTAAGGCCCTTTGCTCGAAGAAGCTTCTTCGACTGTCATTTTCAAATCTATAACTTGATTGGTCATTTTTTGAACGAATTTTTGTAAGTTTTCTAAATCTGAGCTTTCCAGTTGTGCTTTGTTTTGGGAAGGTGTAGGGAGGATTTTGATTTTCTTTTTGGAACTAGTCTCTCTTTCATTGCTAGTAGTGTCTTTTAAGCTGAGGATGTCTTTCTCGATCTGACTGGCCTCTTCGAAGGATTCTAACAACGTGGCTTTCTTAGATCTCTTTACCTAAATGGCTATGCTTTGATGTAAGGCTTTCGTATAATATGCTATGATAAGATTCTTGGAAGGCATTGAATCTGTAGGGATTCGGTTCTTTAGTGTTAAGAATATTTGATTAAAGTCTTTGATCTTCTCTTTGGGGTTCTTTATTAAAATAGAAAGCTCCATGACTAGAACTTCTGGAGACTTGTCATCTCCAAACTTCTCAAGAAAACATAATTCAAACTTCTCCCATGACACGATGGTATGGGGTTGTTGGGAAAAGTACTAGGTAGAGGCATTGCCCTCCAAGGTGTAGGGAAATAATCTACAGACTACGTCTTCATGCTCAACACTATGGAGTCTAATGGCTAACATAAAATTTTTGATGTGATCTTCGACGATCTGTTTAGAGTCCGGGTCAAATTTAGGGAGCCATTTCTCCGGGTGTTTGGGTAAGGGATGCTGAGGCCTAGGTATGGCCACTGCATCTTGGTCAAGCCAAGGTCTGTCAGGATTGTTCTGGTTGGCCATAGGTGTGGGTGGTTTTGAAGGCTAGGATGAGGAACTGCCTTCATCGAAGGACTCTTCTCTAGAAGAAGAAAGAGGTGAAGGAGGTGGTGATGGTGGTATACCAGATCCTCCTGCTGCAGGAGTGAGGATTGGATTTGTAGGGTTTAAAGTGAGGTTAGTGCCTCCAAGTTGTTCTCTGATATTAGAGAAGTCTAATGGTTGGTTTGGTTGTCTTAAACGGGTGAAGGCACTATGTGTTCTTATGAGAGATTGGCGTACAATCTCTTGTACGTCACCACCCATAGGATTTGGAGTTACTGGTTCAAATGTGATCCGTAGATAATCGTTTGATGTGGTTGTTGTTTGAGGGACAATGTTGTCATTTGAATGACTTCTAGTCACTATAGGTGAGAGGGTAGGTGGTGGTGGAGTCTTACAACCACCTTGTGCCATTAATAAATTTCAGGCCCTCCTTCTAGCGCCATTTGTTGACAGGAAAAATTGACCGCTCGTCAACTGGAGGAGTGAATCCGGCCCGAGGTTCTCTACTTAACCCAAGCCATTTGGATTAATCCACTTCGATGGGTTTAGCAGCTCCGTTGGCCAATCTAAGTCCTATGAAAATAAAAAAAACAAAACTAAAGAAACTAACTTAATGAAAACAACTGCTGAAAACTATATACAAATCTAAAATATATTCACAATTTACTAACTAATATTTATAAAATAGCTCTACAATATATCTATAGGATTTTATCTCTAATACATGTATAATATTTACAAAATGAAAATTTTAATCTAAATCTACGAAACTCCAATATGGATTGATTTATGACAGCACAACTATCATTCAGTGTTTTTGAATTTTTATAACTTTTATAAACAAGAAATGAAATAGCTAACTGTCTAATTGAAAACAAAGAGTAATAATAGAATATGTTTAAATTACAGGAACTTTCTATATTAATTAAACTAATAAAACAAAACTAACAAACTGACCTGTAATCGCATCTCCTGTTAGTCCTGTGTACACCATCCACTTTCGTTGTTTGATGGAGTAAACCGCAACAGATTTTTCGAATGCTTCTCGTAAACGTGAAGCAGTAATGATATGAATGCTAATGACAGAACATATAAGAGAAGTAGTGACAACAATTTTATGATTTTACAAATGATCACATAAGATAAATCTGGCTGTAAAAATTTGTATGTAACTGCTTATTGAATTAAGAAGATTAACCTTCTAATCATCAAATTTAAACAGAGTAATTGCTGTATATAATATGAGAGACATAAAACACAGACATCATATAAATTCCATCACATCAATCTGTAATAAACCATGATATCTAAAGTAGTCACAATTTAATTACAAATCAAAATGACCAAAACTTGAACAAAAAATACGATATATTGAAGCTAAAGCTATACCAATATCAACTTTCATTCAAGTCTGTTAATCATAAATCCATAGTTTCTGCTCCCAGGCAACGATGGTTCTTAGTTTACAAAACAATACATTTATATAGGCTACAGGATCAAAACGTTTCCTGTGGATATCATAAAATTTGTTCCAAAAATTGTGGGGGATGCAACCTCCCAGAGTCTCATTGTTATCAAAACTAACAGCCTATTCTAAAATCACATAAAGAAATAGCATGCTGAGAGATGCCACCAGCGATTCAAATCTTCTTTAGAAATTGTATGTACCTGTAAACCCACAAGAATAAACGATTTCAGATAGCATTTTGGTTGCAAAAACAGGGAATTTGAATTTTAGTAACTAGCTACAGAATCTCACGATTCTGTAGCTAGTTATAATTATAACTAGAATCATGTTTTATTGAATCAATCAAAACATAATAGATGTAATTTGTGCAAACAAATCATGTATTCTAATTAAAAACAAAGACAAGATCATCCTAAAATTATTTTTAAACACCATACCTCAGATTAAGGGATTTGTCTTAATCAAGCAATTTTCGAATTCACAATGACAATCGCTGCTTCCACGTTCTTAAAAACAACAGACCCTGTGGTTTTTTGTCTTTTATCATTGGTTTGAGCTACGTTTTGCAGTCTTCCATTCTCCTTCATTAGCAAGTTCACCTGGTCTTCCAAGGATTTGATCCGAGATTGAAGTACAGGCACGTCTCTGTAATACCTATCGAGCCATGACTGACATTCGTTGCATTGTGGCTGAATAGACTGTGTATTAGCAGTGATGGTATTAACAGGTGGGGAATTTTCCATTTGACCTGTAGGTTCACTGTTGAGTTTGATTCCAGGGAAGTCGGGGTTGTCTTTAAGACATGGGGGAAGGTTTGTCACATAATCATAGGGTTTACCAGAGCAAAGTCCATACGAATATGGATATTCTTCAGTTAGAAACCGTTCAATTTCCAAATCAGAATCCTCGCTCAACACAATTGTTGTTTGGTCTGCACAGGGCTTAGGTTTATTTCGGGCACATCGTGAAACCCAACGTGTGGCTCTTTTACCCTTATAATTGATATCAACATTGCCTTTACACTTTTTCTTTGCAGACTTTTTAACAGACTTAACACCACGTTTGGAATGCGAATCTGGTAGAGTGTCGGGTTGGGTAGTGTCATCATAGGTTGAGGGTTCCACACAGGGCAAGAGCGAAGGAGGAGGGATGGCAGGCTCGACGAGGGTTTCTGTGATGACAGACTTGTCAACCTGTCCTATTTCACTGCTAGCAAAACCGTTTCTTAACAGGAAGGCATCCCAACAATCACCATTTAATTTCAACTAATGAACAATAATAATCTTGATCAAACAATGGTGGAACAGGATGGAATCAGATTTCTGCCTTTTAAAATGTTTTTCCATTTTGTATAAGCTTCGAAGGAGAAAATAGGGCATGTTTAGGGGAAAATCGATAAAATTCATGAGCAACCGCAAGTGATATAAGAAAACCAAACCATATCTACCCTCACAGGTAACGAACTGCTTGACAATAGCCAACAGATCGTGCCATCTAGGCCTTAGAGCTGTAACGGGCATACCTTTGTCGCAGCTGGTAATCTTCCTTGAGGTGAACAACAGTGATCAGGGAACCTCCTCAACCTTTGAGTTTTTGAACCACTTTTGTCCCACGGCTGGTAGACTGGTGGCTTGGCTAATTAAATATTCATTTAAATCAAGCTGGACATCTCCTATTTTAGCTCTGCAACCATCGAACGTTAGCGCGGATTGTTGAGTGACTGTTAAATTAAAACCCTCGAACTTTTCAACAAAGACCCGCCAGCCATTCCTCTCTAATTCTTCTCGGGCATTATCAAACGATAACAATGTATGGACACCGTTGGGCTCAATTCTCACTACAAGGGCCATGGCTAACAACACAAAATTGACAAGGGATTCGATGATAGGGTTTGACAGAAGAAGCACAGAGCCATTGCCATGAGCTTCCCCAACACAATGAAAAGAGCTCGAAATGGTAGGCAGGAACATTAATGCTATGCATGTGAGGAAAAATCGTATAGATCGAGGCCATGCAAACAAATCATACCACGCTGTACTTGGAATGACACCTTGGCCTAATGGTACACACAAAAATCATAACAGTTGACAACCATCATATGCATATCCACGATTTAATAAAATCAATATGTCAAATGAATAATTAAATCAAAGATTTTATAAATCAAAAACATGTTAACAATAGTCAAATGCTAAATGGGTGGTGGGTTAATACATATGTTACCAAGGTGTGTTCGAGACCAAGGGGTGATAACCATGGAAGCAACCATGTTCATGATAGACGATAAACCATATGGACATTAACCCTTTGATGAAATCAAACATGAATTCTAGCTACGAGTTTTCACGCTTGCAGTCATGAAAACAAAATCGAAAAGTAGGTATGTAGAAAGCAACAAATAATAGTGTCATTTAATGAGAAAGGTTGCGACGAGTAATGAGAATTTTAAAAACCGTGTGTAGGTAGCTTGTAAAAATAGAGATTAATATGGCTGCCAATAGAGTGGTTTCACCCAAAGATGACGGATTTTTGCCATGCATCCCTCTGGATATGACAGTCCATATCTTCTTCACTCTCATCGACTTCTTTTCAGAGTGTTAGGCCTCTAAACTTCGTGATCTCTTGCCACGTGTTCTCCGCAACAGACAGTTGTGATCTACTTCGACCTTCGGGACTTTGAGAGTTTGTCACACTCCACAATTGAAATATTATGAAGTGACTTTTCTTGAAGTCTCATATCTGTTGACACGTACCTCCTGGTGACCAACGACCATGATCTATTTCATTCTTCGACGATTCCGCTCTCTCCTTGTCTACAAAACTTCCAAAGTTCTTCCGCTCCGGAGTTGTAAATATTATGCCACCTGTCCCTATGGATGATGGATGATCCCTAACCTCTTCGGAACTTCGGTGAATCCTCACTCCTGTGTGCACACATAGACTTAAATTTCATGCACTTTGCGTAGATCCAACGATCTGGAGCGATCTTGCTCCCTCCTGGATGGATCTTAATTGAAAACTCGTGAAACCTTCAGAGCTCCACTCGCTTTGAATATTTCCCCTCACTACCTCTCTTGGGATTTGTTTCTTGAACCCTTTGAATCCTCAGAGGGATACTTCGACACTTAGTTGAACTTCAAATATGTGCACTCCTTGCAACAGATCTTATGCAAGACTTAGTTTCTTACAGGTGATTGTGCACACCTTGCATTAGTCCCTTTGCACTCTTTGCAAATGAAGTTTCACGCTATCTCTTCTGAGCTTCTGAGTCGAAACAGACTCTGTCAACGCACTCCTTACGGACTATATGTACACCTTGCATGAACTCAACAAAGAGAAACGATTGAATGTTATTCAAATGCTTCACAGTTTCATACTTTCAATAACATAACTCATTCATTCATGAAAACAAAAAATAACAGGGAAACTGTAAACAGTAGCAACACCATGCATTGGGTCAATATCCCTTTGTTATATTCCTTCAAGTGTAAATGGATACAACATGATAAAAACAACTTACATTCAGTAACAACTACCTCCTACTCATATGAAACCTTATTCATGCATACAATGATCTCCTCCCAATCTGCAACAACCCTATTCATGCATACACTGCATCTATTTATACAAGAGGTCCTCTAGGGTTCCTTCCAACTACCTATCTGATTGAAATAAAATATTACAACTACTTAGTCCTATTACAATAAATACTTGAGACAGACAGATAAGAGCGAAAGCTCCCGATATGATCTTCTCCCGATCTTATGCGATTGTTTAGCCTCCGATCATTAAAACTTCTCTGATTCATCATTTACTCAGAAGTTCTTTGATATACACCATCTTTTGAAATTAAAAAATTTACTCAAAAGGTGCGCTAGGCATTGTGATTTCATCCCATGTGTCTTTGCTAACGATGATCCTGCATCATACTCCACTGTTGGGAAAATCATGAGCTCCTGCTCATGGCTCTTGCTCATGGCTCCCTCTTCTTTGCTGTTGAGATCCTCCAGGGTCCTGTACCTTCTCTTGGATTTGTCCCTCTACTCCTCTTCCTTGCTTCTTCTATTTTCCTACTGATCCTATAGGTTTTCTTCTATCCCATACTTCTCTGTTGGTTTCTCCTTATGATGCTTCCAACATCAATCTCTTGATCTCCTCTATTTCTTTGTCCAGTTGGTCCATTGGTTGGCTATTCTCCTTGATCCCATTTTGATGCATTTCCTTTTCATCAACTTCCACCTTGACTTGTTGGATTAGTGGACTTTGAATCTTTACCCTTCTCTTTAGGGCCTCCATTTCTTCACACAGATCAACAAAATCCATGCTATATGCTGTTCTCTCCTCTGTTGTAGGTCCACATTATACAATTATCTCTTTCTTAGCTTCTTGGCTGAAAAATTTGATCCATTCCTCTGAATGCTCTTCTCCTCTTGCTATTGCTGTAGGTTCCAATTCTTCATGTTCATCTTTTTGGCTGAAATTTTTGAGTAATTCCACCCAATGTTCTTATTTCTCCATCTATTGGGAACATTGTAATGTGTGCTCTTCCTCCTCCATGGAAGTCTCTGCTGGTTGACTCCTCCTCTCATGCATGCTACTCTTCTGTGTTTCATCCTTACTAATAGATAGATCAATTTGATCCCCTACATCATCTTCATTTCCTATGGCACTAGTTGACCACTTTGTTGCAGACCCCAATTCAACAGTCTCACCACTGAGTTGCTTCTCAGCTTCCTCCTCTAATAGATTGAATTATGTCATCTCCCTTGTTGGCATATGTTCAGCTTCCTCCAACTAATCCTCATGATGGCATCCTGTCTCTCTTTGCATGACTACATTCTGGCAGTCCTTTTCTGGTTCTGGATTGTTCAACCAATCCTCCAACATCTTCATCTCTTGCTTCCATTGAGTGAGAAATTCATCTGAATACTCCTCTTTTTCTGCTAGGATAGACGTTAATGTGTTCTCCTTATCCTACTCTTTGATAGCCTTTGTTGGCTGTCTTTCCTCTGCTGCACCCGCATCACATACACATTTATTTTTAAAATCATTCGGCCCCATGACCTCTGTCTTGGATTCCTGTTGCATCATCTCCTCATGTGAAACACTCGTACCAGCCTATGTTGGACTATTAGGAAGGAATATTCGAATTCCCCCAATGATCAAAACACTCCTCTGATCCTCCTCCTTTGTGATGGAAGTATTTAAATTCTCATCATCTTCATTCACATGGCCTCCAACTCCACTTGAATATTCATACAAATGAGGCCTCTCCTTTGCCTCCATTTCATTTTTCAGCACCCCTTGCCCATATGAACTCTCTTCAGAGCTCCCAAGACCTTCAGACAGTCTCACCTTTCCCCTTCCCACCTGGAAAATTGGGATTCTAGTCCTGCCCTCCTGGCAGTCCATGAGATCTCGGCTTGATCCCATCTCATCACCCATCTGGAAATATAAGAATTTATCTCTTCCCTCCTGGCAGTTCATGATATCTCTAGTTGATCTCATCTCCTCCTCATCACTGAGGTTCCTCCCAATCTTTGGTTTACATATGTGAATCACTTTCTCCTCTATGCCATTGAGGTTTTCAACATGCCTCAGCCACTTCCTCACTACCTGTTGCTGCTTTCTAGCCAACAACTTTTGAACATGCCATTTTTCCTTCATGTTCAGAGGCCATTTGTACCTCCAGTGTACCTTTGCCTCCCGATGTACCTTCAATGTCATCTGCTCCATTCTTTCTCTTATCTCAATGATCTCCAGATCCATATCTGGCTTGCTTTTCTACTTGTGGCCTTCTCTTTGACCATGTTCATGGCCTTTAGTAGCCATTTTCACCCTCTGCTTGCCCTCTTGGAAAGTCTGTGGATTAATATGCATTCGAGAGCATCTCCAAATTCTCCTACAACTCACTTGGTTATTCAATTTGCTGCTGCACACGTGCAACAATCAAACACAGAGCATCGATAATCTGTCTTCTTTCACCTATTGTCTATAGGAAAACCCCAATTTCTGATACTGCCTGACGGTAGGAAACTGTCTTCATCTCCTTCATCTCCTTTGCCTACAATATGTAGATGTAATTTAGGCTATGATACCACTTGATGGTATAAGAGTATCTCCTTTCGCTATCTCACCTTTTTCCTACTGTCTGCAAGCAAATTTTAGCTCTGATACCACTTGATGTAGACCCCCCTTCTCCCCTTCAGGGATGTGTGACCTCCCGGTCAAGGATCGTAAAATATTCTCGAGCTGGATTAGTTCCTTGAGATCTTGTTGGTCTCAAACTAAATAAAACACAGGCCATGCTATCACCCAAGGCGTAGGTGACATGGCACCTGCCTGGTTCCAATTTGATAATCTTTCTTCGTCCCTAAGGTTTTCACGGTCATGATTTGGTCTTTATCAATTTGTTCATCTATCGACGACTCACAGTGATTGTGGGGAACCAACGTGCTCGCTCTTTATTAGAGGATTCAATCTCCGCAATTAGAAAATTTCTCACCTAACTCAATCTAATTATGATCGTTGATCCCCTGTCCCGACGAGATCAACAACGTTGGGGAATTGTGGGCCGTGAACTAGCAAGCCTGCTAATTTCACCTCTCCGCTTTGCAATGATTCCCCATCGTCGATTTCCGTTCTCAAATTGACGGGTAACTGTGGGACCTTCTTTCTTAACACCTTTTTCAATCTCACACTAACAAGTGCTAGCTCCTTCTTTGCATGTGACCTTGGGTTGTGAACCATGGATTAACCTCCTAACACTTCGTGACTTTAGAACTTTCAACCAGGACCAGATCAATGACCCTCGATCTCCCTCATGACCAATAGTCTAGATCTACTTCGGGACTTTGGCCTTCAGAAGTATCAACTTCTCCACGCTCACTTTCTCTCGGAGCGCTTTCACTCGGAGTTCACGATCTAACGACGTGTGTCTCCCACGGATCGACGACTATGATTAAATTCGGCTCTTTAGGCTTCAGGATTTTCAACCTGTCCACCCTTACTTCCTCTCGAAGTACTTCCACCCAAAATACACAATCTATCGATGCATGTCCTTCTAGATATGACGACCACAATTCACTTCATCTCTTCGGGCTTCGGGAGTTTCAACTCATGCACAATCATTTTCTCTCGGAGTGGTTTCATCTGAAGATGAGGGATTTCCTCCACACGTCCCTCTAGATCTGACGGTCCAGATATTCTCCCCTATTGTTGACTTCCTTTCGGAGTGTTAGGCCTCCGAACTTCCTGATCTCTCGCCACATGTTCTCCGCAACAGATGGTTGCGATCTACTTCGGCCTTCGGGACTTCGAGAGTTTTTCACACTCCACAATTGAAATCTTCCAAAGTGACTTTCCCCAAAGTCTCAGATCTATTGACACGTACTTCCTAGCGATCAACAACCATGATCTATTTTAGCCTTCGGCTCTTCGATGATTTTGCTCTCTCCTTGTCTACAAAACTTCTGAAGTGCTTCTGCTCCAGAGTTGTACATCTTATGCCACCCATCCCTCTGGATGATGGATGATCCCTAACCTCTTCAGGACTTCGGTGAATCCTCGCTCATGTGTGCACGCAGAGACTTAAAGTTCATACACTTTTCTCAGATCCAACGATATGGAACGATCTTGCTCCCTCCTGGACGGATCTTGATAGATAACTCGTGAAGCCTTCAAAGCTCCACTCTCTTTGAAGATTTCTCTCCGCTACCTCTCTTGGGATTTGTTTCTTGAACCCTTTGACTCCGTAGAGGGCTACTTCGACACTTAGTCTAACTTCGAATCTGTGAACTCCTTACAACAGATCTTACGTAAGACTAAGTTTCTT
Organism: Picea glauca; assembly: GCA_000966675.3. Taxonomy (NCBI): domain Eukaryota; kingdom Viridiplantae; phylum Streptophyta; class Pinopsida; order Pinales; family Pinaceae; genus Picea; species Picea glauca. Next base: position 10,395 of record JZKD02S1974350.1, on the reverse strand, counting down.
GCGGGTGACTGTGCACACCTTGAAGCAGTCCCTTTGCACTCCTTGCAAATGGAAGTTTCACGTTATCTCTTCTGAGCTTCTGAGTCGAAACAGACTCCGTCAATGCACTCCTTGCATACTATATGCACACCTTTCATGAACTCAATGAAGAGAAATGATTGAAGCTTATTCAGATGCTTCATAGTTTCATACTTTCAATAACATAACTCATCCATTCATGAAAATAAAAAATAACAGGAAACTGTAAACAGTAGCAACACCATGCGTTGGGTCAATATCTCTTTGTTATATTCCTTCAAGTGTAAATGGTTACATCTTGATAAAAACAACTTACATTTAGTAACAACTACCTCCTACTCATCTGCATCCTTATTCAGGCATACAATGATCTCGTACCAATCTGCAGTAGCCCTATTTAGGCATACAATGCATCTAATTATACAAGAGGTCCTCTAGGGTTCCCTCCAACGACCTATTTGATCGAAATAAAATCTTACAGCTACTTAGTCTTGTTACAATAAATATCTGAGACAAACAGATAAGAGAGAAAGCTCCCGATTTGATCTTCTCTCGATCTTATGCGATTGTTCAGCCTCCTACCATTAAAACTTCTCTGATTCATCATTTACTTAGAAATTCTCTGAGATACACCATCTTTCGAAATTAAAAATTTTACTTGAAAGGCACACTAGGCGTTGTGCTATCATCCCATGTGGCTTTGTTGATGATGCTACTACATTAGATATGCAAGGTGCACCACTAGGTGGGAAGAGAGTGGTGGAAGTAATGGTTAATAGTTGATGATGTATTATATACCATATTGAGGTAGAGGATTATGGTGGGGATGGACATGATTGATACAACTAGGTTTATGTTCGCCATGAGTTATGGTCTTGTTTCGAGGAAACTGTGTTGATATCCTATACTTGGGTCAAACACCTTCAATGCCCATTTGGCTTAACCAATCTAGACATGTTTCTTCTCGTGAACTACTTTATCTCTTTTCTTTTTGTACTGTCAGAGTCCCTCATCAATGTTGGAATCATCAATTCCTCAATATGTGTTCCTTTTCTTTTGGTCATCCCACAGTGCTGAAGACTCCCCCTTTCTCTGTCCCGGGGCCTCTTGGATTGTCGTTGATGCAACATGGTTCTTCTTGACTGATAACACCATCCATATACAAGTGCAGTACTATGACCTCTAATCCAACCACCTGAATCCTTCCCAATTTTCCTCCATGGTTGACATATTTTTGTAGGTTTCAATCGACTGATCACACTAACACTCCTTCCCACTATAACACACTAGTTGCTTGGTGCTAGTCTCACTTCAACAAGTTTATGTAGTGGCATATTGATGGAGGAACCTAATTATAATGAAGTGTCCCTTTGTTATACAAAGGGGTAATTTTGGAACATGGCATCGATCAGGAACAACCATCATATATTTATGTCAAGTACTATCCTTGCCTACCCACATCATGGGAAATTTTAATATCACTCTGTTCATCCATTAATATTTGTACTTTCCAATATATCTCATCTAGTCATGTTTAATTGATGTCTTGAGACAACCTACTACATCTTAGCAGGAATAATAAGCTCTCGACGAGCATTTTTATCCCCCCTACTCGGCATAATTAAGCCCCAAAGTGATAAACACACCCATGAGACGAATAATTTTTTGATGCGACAGTGCCATGTGGGTGCCACGGTGGAAGGAAACATGGTGGTGGTGGGATCATGATAGTGATGTCAATGTGGCGACATCGAGGGCCTTGCCTAGATATAGACATTTTTCGTCGTAGTTGAGCGGCCAATAGAACATGTGGTTTTATTGCAAACTATCAAAGGGGATTTAGAAGTCCGATGACTAATGGACATAGTCATAAGTTCGACGAATGTCGGGGCACCAAGAAACAAATATGACACAATTTTGAGAATTAATTAGTAATTTCCGACATCAAGGTCGATTTCGTCCATACTGGTGAAAATCCCCACCAAAATTAAACACCTTATGTAGTAATGTCAGATTCCTTTACTTCTCTAGATTAATATTTTATATCCATGCTAAATCCTATACAAAACCCACAAAAGTAAGCACTAGTAGAATACAATAGGTTGGGTTTTATTAGTGTGGAGTTGAGTTTTATTAGTGTGGAATGTTAGAGGTTGTTAACTTACATGTTGTGGAAGGACCAACAAGGAATGTTATGGTTTTAATAAAGTGGTGGTTTTAATTAGTTAATATACCATGGATTTTTAGAATAAAAATAGTGATTATATGTAAGGGCGTAAGGTAATTTTGAGTTATATGGATTTCATATTTATATATTGTTTTATTATTTGAACTCCATTTATCTTAAGTGGTCTCTATAAAAGAAAGGATTTTATAGATTAAAATATTTTTATTTCCTAAATATTACATAAAGTTCTATGTCAAAAAATTTATAAAGGAAATGATAGTACTGATATGTTTAAGAACAAACTAGCAAAGGTTCTAAGTATCCACCAAAATATGAGTTTCAAAATACAATCTCTTTGGGGAATCCATGTCATGCCACAACAACTAATTGTTTTTACTATGATAATGACAATCCTTGTTTTTTTATATCTTAGATAATTAAAAAAAGAAATTAAAAATGTTGCATGCTTGATGTGATTCTAAGTTTTAACTAGATGTATAACTAAAGGAGCTGTAGGAAATATCCACTGACACTAAATTGTTTATTTGTTGTGACTTTCTTGCTTATAATGTAAATTTAAGACTTTCAATTCTTTAATCGTTGAGGAAGGTAATTAAATGATCGTAAGGATGATCCTTTCACTCCTTTGTTTATTAATCTCTTCCTTCAGCTAGGGATTATAGCTTCCGCTCTCGTGGTCAACTACTGTTGACTGAGTATTAACCAATGCGTTTTGTGACATTATTTGGTGGATTTTGTATAGTTTTAAAGAGTTTTCCGTAGTTTGTGAATTATTTTTTATTTTTTATTTTTTTAAAATTAAAATATCTTTTAATAATTTTTAAAATCTATATTTCCATTTTTTTTATTGATCACATATGATATATCATATGTGTGATAATATAACACATATTATATATTATATGTGTTATAATTTCACACATATTATATATTATATTTGTTATAATATTGTTAGTAATAACACATATTATATATTATATGTGTTATCATTTCACACATATTATATATTCTATTTGTTATAATATTGTTAGTGAGGGAAAAATGATTTTCTTAATTTTAAGAATATAAAATTGATTTAAAAAATAAATAAAATTGATTTTTAGAAAAAAATGATTTTTAGAAGGTTTTGAGTTTCTGTAAGTATTTTTGACAATGCAGTCTATGTTATCCTGTGACAATTTGCATGCAATTCCACCAAAATCTTATAGCCCTTAGCCACCTTCAGCGCCTGGCCACAACTCATACAATTGAGATGTTTGTAAAATTTATTCTCTTTGAAAAGTCAGGAGAAACTAGAAAAACTTGAAACCAAGAAAAATGAAGAAGACCTGAAACCTGCTTTGTATGTGCATATAAGTTGTCGCGCTTCAAATATGAGATTGCAAGGGAGGAGAAGGTCCATGTCTTCTCCATCCGAATCGACTGCTCTGACGCCAAAAGAGTTAGGGAATCTTTCGAAGGCATCCATTCCCTAGGATTCCTTGAAGTCCTAGTGAGTTTTGTACTCATCAGTTTTGTGGATCCTTTGGGCATGTCTAGGAGGAATTCATGCACTGTTTCGAGTTCAAAACATGTCCCATCCTGGTTAAAACGCATGCATTACATTTTCCATATATCACAATCAAAATCCATATTAAAAATCCAATTCACTTTGAATCCCCTATGTTCGAACCCCAAATTCAGCTTCCTTAACTAGGGTATACACTGCACAACTCTACTCTGCACAGAGCCTACTTTTCATTCCTTCGTCTTTCTGTCCCAGGCCACCATTCCCGATCTTTGAATTCTTAAAAAAATAATACCAAAAGCCCCTAGTCTGCACCGAATTCGAACTTGCGACTTACTTCTGGCCAATGCCATGGAAGAGATCCCCAATGGCATACCCCCGCTTCTGTTGTCCATGCCCTTCCAATAACAACAAATGGTCTTCACTGAGAGCAACGGGGATGACAGCGAATCCTCTTTGATTCTGACAGTCTGAAAGGAATAGCAATTGCATTATGAATCCTGCGAACTCCCGATGAGATCACTGCAACTACTGTTGTTACTAATACTGCAACTACTATCCGAGTTAGTGGAACCCTTGTTTGAAATGCCAGAAGTCCTGAAAACAAAGATCTTGAAAACGAAATCCATGTCTAAGTAGGGGACATTTGATAGAACACCATAAACTAGTAAGTGTAAAGTGGAATCCGGGTGGTGGCCGACACGTCTTGGTCCGGGGTGTGAATCCCACTACACAAGAGGAAGGATAGAGTTGGATATTGGGTAATTCTCGTAGTCAAGGTGATACCTGATTTTAACGGGTAATTCGTGGAGATTGAACGATTGCCTAAGGTCATCAGGATTTTCAAAAAAATATTATGTTTAACCTGAGTCAACTATTATGCTTTTTCAAATTGAGAAAAAATAAGTATAAAAAAATAATTAACTATATCAAAAGTTTGTATTATAAACTAGCACAGCAGTAAAATAGCTGTTGGTGAACGCCCAAAGGTTGAGAAGATAAAATGAATCTTTAAAAGAATATATTAAATTTTATTATCTATTAACAAATAAATTGTTGAGTTTCATTTATCTGGTGTTAATATTTTAATTTCTGTTAATCACTTAAGTGGTAATCAGTTAGCTATCAAAGTAATTTTTAAATATGATTAGGTAAATGTAAAAAAGTAAATACATAAACTGATGTCTTTATAATAGCTAGGAAGTTAATGATTGAAATCACAGCCATTTATTTTGTGTGACTACTAAGAATATTCCAGCCATATTTAATCCTGTCCATAGAAAACTTATTAAGCACTAAACCCGTATTAAATCTGTCCATTATCAATAAATATACACCTTTCGACGTAAATAATTCAAACATACCAATTGAATGATTCACCCTATGTTGATTTGCATCATGAAATTAAAATGGTTAAAAGTGATATGTGTAAGAACTTGCGCGATGTATTGTTTATTGTTAGGAGATTTTGAGTGCCACAAAAAACTGCGAAAATGAATACAACACAATAATGGCGATGCTGAAACACTTACAATGATTAATCTCAAGAGTTAAAAGTGATATGTGTAAGCACTTGCATAACGTATTGTGTACTGTTTCATGAATAGGAAATGTTGAGTGCCACAACAACAAATGTTGAGACTTACAGTGATTATTCTCAAGAGTTCTGATGAGAACAGATGCAGTGTTATAACAACGGAGAGGTAAAAATAATAAAAAATAATAATAAATTAAATTCCAATGAGGACAAATGTAGTGTTATAACAACGGAGAGACAAAAAGTAATAAATAATATTAATAAATTAAATTAAATAAGGATAGGCCACTGCACTACAATGCTTAGGACTTATTATTTGTATTTTATGTAAATTAAATTGTTTTACAACCATATATATATATATTTTAAATCTATTAAGCTATCAATAAATGGTATTTTTTTTAAAATCTATTAAGCTATCAATAAATGGTATTTAATGTAAGGTTTATTATATTAGTATATACCTACAATTAGGTACTTAAAATTATTTTTTATTTTATTAAATATTAATTTTATATTTTAAAATAATTTCTAACTATATTTTCTTTAAAATCACATTTTACTTGATAAATTTGAGTTAATTAAAATAAATATTGGTTATAAAAAATATTTCTTCAAATTTTCTGTTTTTTTGATAGAGTTCTAGCAAACTTATTATTAAAATTAAACCATATAGAAAGTCGATTTGAAAGATGGCTCAGCATGCAAGGCCATCTTTCTTTGAAAATAACCACTTAGTGATTACTTGAACGAAATTTTAATTGCAGTTTCGATGGAGCTACCATGATGGAGCCTCTTACACAATAGGTGTAAATAGAAATGGCAATTTAAGCTTTACCACTTTACTCGAGCAACCAAATTTGCAAATGACTTAAAAAAACAATGCCTAATTCCCCTTTCTGAACACAGGTTCTAGGCCTATGAGTTATGTAAGATATGATGGAGTTTCTTACAAAATAGATGTAAATATAAATAACAATTTAAGCTCTACCACTTCACTCGAGCAACCAGTTTTGCAAACGACCTAGGCATATGAGTACTTGACACTATCACTTTGCAACTATCTCCCTTATTCATTAAGATTAAATCTTTATTCATATGAGTACTTGACACTATCACTTTGCAACTATTTCCCTTATTCATTAAGATTAAATCTTTATTTGTTGCGACTTTCTTTGCTCTTGTTTTTAATGTAAGTTTAAGACTTTCAATTCTCTAGTAGTTGAGGAAGGAAATGGAATGATGGTAAGAAGAATCCTTGCACTCTTCCCTTTAGTCTCGTAGAAGGATTGTAGGAGAAAAATTGTTAAGCTAAAAATGACATGGTCTTCAATTATCCAATAGTTGAAGAAGGTGATTTATAAATAACGATGATGGGAAGTTGATGTAGGTAGAGGGGTGGAAAGTTGATGATATTTTCAATAAATATTAGTATTTTGAAAATATCGAGGAATACTTGAGAAGATGCACCAATGCATCAATCTATAAAACTACATGTAAAATGAGCCTCTCACATTGTCTTAATGAAAAAGTTGATATGGAATTTACAAGATATTTATGATTTTTGGGAATCACTTTAATTTTAATCTAGATAATTATATATGATTTCCAAAAAAAAATCAAATTAATTTTAAATTATATATATTATTAATATACCTTGCAATGTCTTAATATTAATTCTTTTAACAATTTTTAAGGTGAAATGTAAGAAGTTTCATAGAACAAAAAAAAATTACCTTATATAAGGTCAAATAATAAATAAAAGTATTTAATTTATTTATGTAAAATATTTTTTTTAGTGAAAGTGATAAAAAGTTAAGATATTGTAAAACTTGAAAAAATAGTTTTAAGTGTCTGGTTTAGTTTTATTAAACTAATATTAATGTAAAAATAAAAGACAATGATGACAACGACCATGATAATGATGATGGTTAACGTTCACTGAGATCAAATTTGGTATTTTAGAATTTAAGAAAAGTAAAGAGTTAAGGCATCCCCAAATCACCATAGTTTTGAGTTAAAAGGTTAGGAAGGTCGGTATTGCAACAAATATTATATTTTGAAATTGTGATTTAATGTGGGTGTATGTATGACATTCTAAGAGAAATTTCTTTTCATCTTCAACCCTCTCAATGTCACAAATATGACAAATTCTTTAGACCCAGAGTGTTTTATGATTTTTCCAACGCTTTGTTCCACTATAGATCTCATGACTAATAAAAAAATGCAATAAATATTGTACAATTTAAATGAGTAATTATAAATGGGTGAAAAATAACATTTATACCTACACAATCCACATGCAAAACAACATTGGTTTCCAACCAAATGCACGAGAGGAGAGCTATCACCATGTTGTGTCACTTTTTCATTGTACATATGAATGTCAAGAATGCAAATTGAATATCTAAATGAAGGAAATGATCATCTTCGTCTAAATTCACCTAAGATTCAAAATCCCCGCCTTTATATTAATGTGGATTTATTTGAGATTAACTAAAAGTAACAAGGGGAAATGCAAAGAAGAAACCCCTGCCATAAGGAATTAGTAATTTAAAGTGGTAGGTTGTGGCTTTTGATGAAGAGATAATAAGTTTTACTCTTATGAGTGTACTGTGTTATTTTTCAAATATGTTGTTGACTATTAAGGCTTCCACTCCCTTATGGCACAAGTGCATGCCTTCCAAATTGCAGTTACTCGATGCTTTCATATATATTGGCTTCCACAATGAGGAATATGCTTTTTGCAACAAAAAGGCTTGCAATGTAGAAATATGCACATTGAATCAGAACCCACTTGAAATCAATTTAGATGATAAAGAAGATGGATACATTTTAGGTTATGAGGATTTTTCTTCAACTCATAAGACCCTTGCACATAGTGAAATAAAGAGGAATATGGAAATCCCACAAGAGGCAAAAACATTGGAGAACCTTAAAGAAAAAACATTTGCAAGAATTCCTCGGGTTATGTTGGTGATATTTCCAAAACAAATATGGACAATCTGGATTCTTTGGAGAAGGAAGTGACTTTTGTTAAAGAACAGGTTGGAAATATTAATTAGTTTTGATTTCCAATATCTAGAAGGACTTATGGTGAACTAATCATAGTACATTAAGTTGTGGATGATTACAATTGCAATAGTCCCACTTAATTCTAGCTTATGGTATTTTATCTTCTAATGTTGTGTTTTTGATGCACATCATTAAATAAGACACTTCTGCACGCATGCAACTATAGAGACATGGGTTTTATTTTTAATAGCATATGCTTGTAGACCAGTTGGTTCTTTTTGTTTTTTAATGTTAACAAATTTAGTTCCTGCTAATTGTACAAAGGGTATTTGTGAACTGAATTCATGTTATAGCAATCAGAAAATTTGTCAAAGAAACTGGGAAATAACTGCTATGCAGCTAGTCTCTGTCTTGTTAAACAATTTGTTAAATAATTTAATTCAAAATTATAAATGATAAAATTTAAAGTTCTAAAAGAGTAATCATTTAGATCTAGATCTACTTTTTATCCCTGGTTTAGGTATTACATAAATTGTGTGAGCCAAACCTTATCATTACATTAGATCTTACATAAAATGTGTCAGCCATAAATTGTAATAGAGGGTTTACATAGCTTTTCAAAGTTACCATTATAGTTTTACATTTGTCTTTCACGAACAAAATATAGCCAACATAGCCAATGTACCAGCATAACCAATTTACCTATGAATGCAACATTATCCATGGTCTTGGCCAATTGCTCTGCTTGATGTACAACTATGGTAACTCTCATGTTTCTGCCTTCTTATGAGTTGTTTCCACCTTGTTCAGGACTTCTCTATTGTTTGTGACCTTAGTTTCTCTAATTTCACTTTAATCCTTCTATAAATCTTCTCAATAATCAATTAGATTGCAGTATAATCCTTCTATAAATCTGACGGACTGAGGGTCCTTTCTAGTTTTTGCAAAGACCACGGCTTTATCTATTTATCCAACCATCCTCCCGCAATGTCCTAAGTATTTTTTCTGTTTAAAGAATTTTTTTTTCTGTTTAGCTTTGACTGGTAATGCATACAGACTAAAAATTCATGTTTCTGGCTCTCATCACCTTCTTCATGCATATTGGCACAAGCTTGCTCGTTTTGCTACTAGTGATGGATTAACAGAGTTGTCATATATCCATTGCTCCTTTTTCTACTGATGCTAAATTAATAGAGTTTTCATTTCTCCATGTGGACCTAGAATACTACTTCTTGGTAAACAGAGAAAATATCCATCTTTGCCTTTGTGCTTACCTCTGCTTGTGCCCTTGTGCTTACCTCTACTTGTAGGTTTTTATATTTAGCTTATGGTGATTCAACAGGGATTGGATAAGAAATGAACAGATTGTTTTTTGGCATGCCTTGCGCTTAGATATTTCTAATGCTACCATTGAGGATTGATAGTTAGCATTGAACCATGAAGCAAAATGGTCTCAATGTAGGCGAAGGAACGGGTGAGGGTGGAGGTGTTGTCAACGGTACATCCGAGGAAAGGAAAACAACAAGAATAAAAAGTATAAGTATCACTGGGTCTGTACCTTTCTATTGACTTATTAATATTCTTCCACGATGTGCTTCATGTTATGGTTTTGCTTTATCACAAAAATGTTTTTAAAACCCTTTTGCAGAGCCCAAAGCCCAGATATTGTTTCGGTCGAAAATAAACTACAAGAAACACAAATTCAGTTAGATTCAACCAATACGAATATAAATGTTAGTTAGCATGAACTTGGTTGTAAACCTTACTTATGTCTGTAAATTAAGTAGACAATTATTTAGTAGATTATAACCCATACCTTTTTTTTTGACTCGTGATATACAGAAAACGAAATTGAAGCCACTGGACCAAAGCTAATCCGTGCCTGTAAGATGCACACAATGAAAAAGGCCTCATTTATGGTTTTGCATCTTTAATCACTCATGGCATACATAGATAGCTAGTGATATTCATGGGATGGTGCTTAAATAATTGCTCAAGGAAAAGGTCTATACCTGCAAAGTCAAAGAATCACTCCTAAAACCAATGTACAAAGAGAATTCAATTAACCTCACCTCCGATGTGTTGTTAACTGATAAACATAACTTCATTTCCAAAGTCAAAGAATGACTC
>JZKD02S1974339.1:41273-63616 GCA_000966675.3 Picea glauca | reverse complement strand
TGTCATGATGGTTTGGATGAATACCCATTCATGACATTGAAGGCATTTTATTCTTGTTTAAACAGGCTGATATGAATGACGCCGATAAATGATGTCTTTAGGCGTATATCAGCCACATTTTTAAATGTGGTTGTGCTGGTAAAATACCATCAATAACCATATGTATCTATGTGACCTTGTTGTGATTTGGAAGAAAATTTAAATGGCATGGAGACCGACAGACGGTGCAATAGAAGGTATTCCAATTACATGCACCAGTAAGAAAACGATTCATATTGCGAGAAGTTCAACCTCCAGCTCCACGGAAATTGCAGGCCTGTAATGTAACTGTGAGAATCAATAAATGTTTTAGAACTGTGGTGATTCAAACTCCAAACTACCTTGAATATAGTGCAAAATGGAATAATTCCCGCCGGAGGAAGGAGGGCACTCTTTTCTCTCATGCGACTTTGTCTTTCAACGGACAATTAAATTTTTCCTTTCTTTTATTATCGTATATTTCTGGACACTTCCTACAAGTCAAAGGATGGACTGACGCATAAATTCACTCGACTGACATTTATTTTTTTCGTTTCACTGTTGGTTGAGAAGATCAACGCTAAAACATTTATTCAGTGGTTTTGCGATTTGCACAGATCTAGTTGTCGAATGTTGGAGTCACTTTCTTGAATACAATATTGCTACAACCAATCCAGGTCGTTGGTGGTCGGGTTTGGAGAAACACCCTCACTTATCCATGAATCGACTCCCAACGCAGATATCTCCATGCTTTATCTTTTATTTTTCTCAGTGGCTTGCTGCATCGCCGCCTCCTTATACCTCTCTCCTTGGTTCTTCTTACTGGAATTTTACCCACTAGCGCAGCCACATAATCCGTGGGTGATTAACGCCGATAGGCGACTAGGTTGGAGCTACCATGGCGGAGAAAGCGTCCACTCATGGCTGGTAAAAAGGCAGTCATGGCTGGTAAAAAGGCGGAGGGTAAAAAGGCTGAGGGTAGTGGTAATAAAAGACAGAAAGTTGGTAAAAATTCTAATAGGAATAACTTTAACTCTAATTTTAATAGGAATAACTTTAACTCTAATTTTAATATTTTTTTATAAAAAATAATTGATGATTGTGAACCTTCCTTTTGTTTGTTAATAGAAATAACTTTAACTTTAATTTTAACTCTAACTTTATTCCTAATTTTAATAGGAATATAATAGGAATAAAGTTAATAAGAATAACTTTAACTCTATTTTTTTTTAGAACTTTCATTTTGTTTGTTGGGAGCTCTTCTAATGTCTTCTAAATATTTAGGAGAAACTTTGACTCGAAAGAAATGTGCATTGGGAATATCATTATCGATGTCTTTCAAGTCTTCTCCTATTTCTAGTCGTGATAGGTTATCAGGTTGAACATTCGAATTAAATTACTCAAATAATAATAACCAATGACAGATCTTTCCTTGATGGACTGGTTCATTGACCTAGTATTTCGGTGCTTGATGGTCTGTAAAAAATGTAAAGGTATTTCCAAGTAAATAGTGACATAAATTTTATGGAGAAAAAATCATTGATAGGGCTTCCCTTTAGTTTCTTTGTGCCTTATTCAGTTTTCAACTTGTATAAGTGTTTGGATGATCCATTGTGTCGTCATATGGCTGGCCTAAAACTGACTGGACAACTAGATTGGATGCATCAACATGGACATGAAACATTCTTGACCAGTTTGGAAATTTTAGGATGGGTGCTTCGATCAACTTCTTCTTCAAAAATTTGAAGGATTCTTGGCAGTCTTGGCTCCATTTGAATTCAGCATCTTTCTGTAAGATCTCATCAATTGGGAAGGTGTTGTCTAAGTAGTGGCATATAAACTTCCTATAATATCTAGTATAACCGAATAAAATTTTGATATTTTTTTTTATTCACTAGTGGTTTTAAATCAATGATAATTTTAATCTTAACCATGTCGAACTTTACCCCATCTTTACATACCACATGTCCTTACAGGATTCCAATAGGTGTGGAAAATATACATTTTCTGATGTTTAATGATAGTTGAATCGGTCTTCAATGTTCTAGCATAAGTCGAAGCCATTGTATGTGTTTTTTGAATAGACTATATATTGACCAGTCATTGAAGTATACATCCATGGTTTTGTAGATATAGTATTGAAATGATTTAACCACTATTCTCGAAAAAATTGTTGGCGCATTCTTTAGTCCAAATGGAATAACTTTGTAGGTGAAATATCTAAATTCCAACACAAATGTTGTGTTTTCTTGATCTTGTTTTGTTATTGGCACCTGATTATATCATGAGAACTCGTCAATGAATGAATAGAATTCGTGACCAATGACTTCATTGATTATTTCGTCAGTAAATGGGGTGGGAAACGGATTTGTCACAGTCTGTTTATTGAGTCCCAGGAAATTGACAAAAATTCTCCATGTTTCTTTGGTTGCACCACCATGGGGCTTTCCCATTATTCCTTGTCGATAGGATAAATAATACTTTCTTGTAGCATTCCATCAATAACTTTTTGAAATATAGTTTTATATTTATGCTCTAACTTGTACGGTCATTTTTTTATTGATTTTTCTCTTGTAATAAGTTCAATCTCCATTTCACCCATTTTGTCTACAAGTCCTTTCAAGTCCTTGTAGTCACATGAAAAACATCTTAATACTCTTTTAGTATATCAACTATGTCGGTTGTTTGCTTGTCGAACCAATAGTCACATATTCATACCATTTTTTGTCTATCATCATTTAATATGTTGAATTCATTTGTTTTGATTTCCACCTCCATCCAATCTAGTGGCTTTGCTTCACTGAGGTGATGTTCTCCTTCTTCAATTTTTGCAAAAATTTTTGGGAAGTCAAATTGTTCCTGGTCTTCTTTGTGCTCCGTGGCTATACTTAATATTGACTTCACGTGAATTTGCAGTGTTGGGCAGTCTTTTTTCCACTGGAAGTTGTGTTCTGGCCATTTTATATTTTCCATGTTGATCCTCTGTGTAGTTGAAATTTCTTTGTTTTTTACCAACACAAAATTGCAAGTAGATGTTGATCCTCCATCGACCGACATATTTGAATTTTCTTTCTGTACAACCAGTGAGGGGTTTTCTAGAAATATTTTTATCTATTGTGCAACATCTCTCAAGTGTTCTTCTTCTGGATTGAATTCGAAGTCCTGTACAAAATTATCTTTAATTTCAACCTAGTTTGATGTATGGCCTCAGGTTTCTTCAATCTTATACCATTTGTTTGGTATGTCGTATAATGTACTTGGAAACACTTGGGGCCATAGTCTTTCATCTTTATATCATATTTTTCGCCACTCATTTTCATAACATTGAATGTGTCTGACTAGGTCATAACCGAGTTTGAAGGTGCGAATATCTACATCTTTGGATAATTTCTTGTCTCCAAATCATTCAACAAAGTATGTCGACAGAGTCATCCATGTTTTTCATATGGGGGAATTTGTTTCCCACCATATTGTAACTTGGTCTATGAAGGTTTCCACAAGGCTCTGTGACCTCCCTTGCTCTCCCATGGACTTTTCCACCTCTTCGACATGGGTCGGCAAGGAATATGATTCATTGTATCATAAGAGTTTTCTTGTATGATTGTAGATCAATATAAGAGTGGGAGTTTGTTGAGTTATATTTTCATATACTTTTGGTACAACCTAGATTGAGTAACATGTCTTAAGATTTTTCTTTGGAATAATTTCAATAGACCAGGAATATTTCGCATGTGCATCATAATTTTAAATTTTCTAGTTGTATACCAAGAAATCAGAGTTATGCTCGACCGACATGGGAGATTATCTCAAAATTTCTCCTTCTACAGTCGATTCTATATAATATTTTTTTTCATTTTTTATCTGATATAGGCATCAAGATTCTTGATCTTCATCCCAGGACTTCATCCATGGTTTTCCTTCCTTTGGATCTCGGGAATAATTATTTTTCTCCCACTTCCTTTCAATTTAATTCTATTTATTTCAAGGAAGATAGTTGATTTCAGTCGTCGACCCCATAGTCAACTGACAAGAGCTCCATATTATAGCATTCCTTTGACAAGTTCGATCACTTCAAAGTCACTCAAAGTCGGTATTCCCATAATTTGAGTGTTGACATTTCTCAATATTCCTATTGGTTCTATTAATATTCAATCGACTAGTTTAAGATAATTCATCGTTGGCACTACGCTGGGTCGAACCATTCGTATCCATGTTTATCATGGAAAAATATTGAGTTGAAAATCAAAATTAATGACCACCTGATTGACCATCATTCCCTCAATATCCATGTCAACTCGTGGGTTCTAATATTTTCCTATATAAGAGAGGTGGTTTCCATTATTGGTCAGTCTTTGACCATCTTTGTATTCTCGTAATATGTTTAGTAGATCCAACAATCAATGTATTGAATGTTTTTCTTTGAGGAGCTGCAAAATTTATTGGATGGTGTCTTCATTTCGACTTCTTGGGTTTTGTTGATCTTCTGTGGAGTTCTTGAAGAATTTAAGAGCTTCTCTCATGATTTTCTCTTATTTATCTACGTTTGGAAGTCGTTAGCCTTCTTTCTTTGGTAATTTTGTGGTGGAGTGTGAATATCTCATCTTGCACTTGAACTTGTAACAATATGTAAGTTTTTTGAGTTCATCACTTCTTCCTTGGATACTGCAAGTAGTAGATTCACATATTTTCTTGGTGTGATTTTTTCAAGTATTATCATGAAGTCTTCTAAATAGTGATCTCCAATGTCGTATATATTGCAAGATTTCAAATCAAACCTATATTTATTGGGAAATATACACTCATTTGACCATCCTTCCAACAATTAAAACTATATGGTCATCCACATCCTCGACCTCGACCACTGAATCCACACCCTTGACCTCGACCTCGACCTCGACCATCATATTAATCATTTCTTTGACCATAGTTGTTTGTTTGATCTGTGATTTTTCTGTGGTATATTATTTCTATATTATTATGATTTAGATCATTTAGATGCAATTATGATGGTCAAGGGTCATAAGCTTAACAAATATGACATCACTTCATGTTTTTCAGATTATGTGGACAATCTTGTACACTATGATTAGTTAAGCATTCTCATATGTTACAATATTTTTGTGCTTGAATTCAATGGATGTACATTCTTTGTGTGCGTTCATTTATGGGAAAATTATCCTTTGTATGTCCCTCCCGAGTGCATGAGGTGCACCATACTTCATTGCATCATATAGATAGTTTTTTTATTATTTGTTACAAATGTTATATTTTATCCTAAAGTTTCTCGGTCGCCAAGGAAGTTGACGGGCCATCATCATCCAAATCAAGTAGTTATGCCTTTTGTAGTGCATATTCACAGTTGCTTATCTTGTATAAGAGTAGAGGAAAACGAATTTTTGGCAGTAGCCCTACTACATACCAATGGACCAACAAGTTCTGATCAATTGTTGTAAGGATTTCACTTAGTATATATTTGAATATCTTATCTTATTCTCTTACCAATTCACCATGTCTTTGTTTTATTTAATTTAACTTTTGGGCTACCAGATGTGTTAAGTCCTGAATTTTAAAGAATGTTAATAAGCTATTCTTTATTTCTTCTTTTGAACGAGTTTTCTTTTTCGTGTCGTTCATGACCCATGTTAAGAAGTGGTGGCATATAGAAGCTCCAAATTGATCCATTTTCTTATCTTCATCTGTAATATTGGTTGCATCCCAACACTTTTCACATACGAGCCAATGGTTTTTTGGGTCCTCCTCTCCTTCATAAATTGGGATGTGGTTGAATCCCATTTTTATTTTCTTGGTAGGAAGTCTTGATTTTCTTGGTATTTGAGCTACTATTGATTTTGATTAAGCTATCAAATCTTCTAGCCGGTTTTTGTCTCCGTCCAAAAATGGATGGTACTTAAGGAAGAATTGTTTCTTCTTGAGTATAGAAAATGTCTCCTTAGTTTGAGAGATTTTATCTTTATATTCGACTAATCGTAGTTCAAAAGGTTGTGTCTCTTCCATATTGTAGTTAATTTCTTCTCTCGAGATTAGATGTGGAAGGGGGGTCAAGTCGATGAGATATTTAATTTGGATAATCATATTTTCGACATCATTTTTCTGTGGATTGACAATCAATGCATCATGTAGGTTTCCCTAGTCTCTCATTTTATACCATAATCTTGCAGATTGGTCTTCGATCTGCAGTCTCTGTTGGAGAAATTCTCTTATCCACAGAGTGGTTTCTGACCACGAGAAGTACGTAAAGTTGGTCCAAATTATTCGTAGTCCATACTTTCTGGTTCATCCTTCGATTGATGGTTGTTCAGTTTTGCATCTCTACTTCTATCGAGTGTTTCCAAGGTTGTTTCTATTCCCAACTCTTGTCGATCTCTTTCTAAATCAGACTGCTCATGTTCTTTATCAGGCAGACCCTCCCTGAACATTGTTCTATTCAACTTTTTTCTATTCCACTTTTTACAAAATTCCTTTCTTTTCTGTTCCATTATATCCCATTCTATTTTCTGGATATTTGTGGTTGGATTATGGGCTTGCTTCCCTGTTGACAACATTTAGGTGTTGGAAAAACTACTTCAATTCTTCTTGTTTTATGGCATCTCCCATTTTCGACCGACTCCCCATTTCTGACCTAACTTACCCTAAGTTGGTAGTGGCACCCATTTTTATTTCTTCAAGAAGTAATCCCAGGTTTCTCTTACATCTTTTCACTTTGCATCAAGAAATGCTTTCCACTTTTCGTCTCTTTCTTGGAAGTTTCTATCTGGTAACATTGTTCCTAGTATTGATCAGTATTCGACAATGTCACTGACTCCCTTGTTGAGGAGGAATTTATGAAGAAGTGTCGGAATCGTGCAGACAAATTTGATGTGCAGTTTGGTGTAGAATTTTTCTTTTATTTTGTCAAGAGACGTCTATTCTTCAATGGCTTGTTCAGAAATATAATCTTCGATAATTACTTAGATCCAGTCATGTATATTTTTTCTTCCTCCATTCATGAACTTTATGCCTAATTTCTCATCGCGGATAAAATTACGCATTACATGATGTGCTAATGTGCTGAAATAATGCTTTTGGGATACCTTCAAGGAATATTTCGTGCATCACTTAAAAGAACCGTGACCGTGCTTCAGCTAGTGAGAGGTTATTCATTATTGCATAGTTTTTTATGTAGTTCTCAATTTTGTGCTCCCACAAATCGCATATGTCTTGTAGAGTTTGTATTTGTGTACACTTGTACATGCCCAAGTTCAGTACTACTGAAAATTGAACCAATGTTGTAATCTAGGGAAAAGTAGGGAGAGTTACTAATAGATCCTTACATAGACATCATAGAGATACATGCATAGACATAAGTAAATACATACACATGTAATGAGATCCAAAAGAACATTCATTTTATTACATGATAGAATAGTACAACACAATTACATATAACATCTCACATGAAGCTATCTAATTGTTCATGTGCTTGCCTATTTATACCACTTTTTGGCAGTTGGAACTACTTAATTGGGTGGTTTGTTTAGTTAATATATTCTTTGACCAATCTCTACCTATGAAAACATTGGTCAATCGAATATTTCTAATTCAACCGTCGGGTCTAGTCAACAGAGTTGACTAGTCCCTACAATGGAAAGCTTATGCAATTTCATAGACACAAAGAGGTAACTCAATAACCATTTGGCAGAATGTGATAAGATCAGGGTTGTACACATGGGAAAGCCATCCACGACTCAAATTATTTCCCAAATAAACCTTGTCCTTAACTTCCTCATAAATCCAATTGTGAAACCTTTTCCCGTCGTCAATTTGCTACTTGTATCACGATTTGATGGTGCATATATCTTCCACACTCAGCCCCTGCACTTACATTCTATTCTTGATCCAATGATATAGAACTAATCCCATTATGGATCAATGGTTACTGTATACTCCACCACGATTTTACACAGTATTATGATGAAGATGGATCATCAATCCTGAAAGTGATCGATGACCATCGATTTTGACTCCATGGCTCTAATCCTTATTCAATTATGTTTCCCTTTGGGAGTTCTTGATGACGATGCTTCTTCCTCGATCTGTAATTTGTAGTTGGCCCAAAACCTACAACCACTCAACTCTTTAAATGTCCAAACTTTTATAAATTCCCTAATAACTCAATAGCAAAGATATTTATTCCATGAACATAATCTTCTCAGAAACACTCAAAATAGAGTGTCCTTTTCTCCATTAATTCAATTACACACCCTGTACATAGAATTTTACATAAGTCCTCTCACTGCCAATGGATTTTATCACATCTCATTGTTTAGGCTAATTCTTGATTCAATTGGCCATGCTTCTATGGCTTGATCTTCCCTATCAATGTCCAACCCCTTTTAAATTCATGCTTACAATATTTGTACAAAAGGATCCTAAACTAGAGTTAGTTCAGATTTAAAATAATCTCAACAATAAATCCCTATGGATCCTCTAGATCAACAAATCCCTAAACAATTTTCTAAGTATCTATTGAGATCCAAAAATTACTCAAAATATCACTAGGATCCCTCTCCTCTCATGTTTTCACACATTCAAGAACTTATACAATTCATTTCTCACTTACATTTATCAAGCCATATTCTATGCCTCTCTTCTAGAAACTCATAAGACATAGGAAAATACATTAAATCAACCATTAGGTAATCCATTCCCTAGAAAATGAAAGACCCCTAGGTCTTAACCCAATGTACAAGGTTTTAGAAGAAGGATTCTCTTGCAAGACCCCTATGTCTTAACCCAATGTACAAGGTTTTAGAAGAAGGATTCTCCTGCATCAGACTCCCAAGGAATAAAAACTATTCATGATCTCTTGATCATGATTTCCTTTAGTTGCTTCATTCTTCCTTTGTCCTCCAAGGTCCCAAATATTATGTTGTAACTCTCCATTTTCCTTTCTACTTTGTTCTTTTTCTTTTGTTTCTACTAATTCTCTAGGCTTCAAAACATTATGTTGTTGTTTCTCACTTTCTTTTTTTATGCAAAGTTCTTCAATTATCTTAACTTTCTTTTTGGTTGTCCTCCTCTTTCTGTCGTACCTTTTCTCAAATGGATTCCTCACAAGCTTCCACAACATATCAATTTCATCATCCTTCTCTATCATTCGATGAATGCCACTTCTCCTCTTCTGTTGTGCACACTTTACAACATCTTCCTCATTGTCTTCCAAGACAATGTCTTCTTCGTCCAACTCTGATTTTACATCTTGAATATCTAGTCTTTGATTCACTATCCTGTAACATCCTCGTCCACCAACAGGTGGGGAAATACCACCTACACAACCTTAACTTAGCCTTGGATTATATGATACCATTTTGTAACATCCCCGACCACCAACAAATCGGGCAATGCTACTACTGCGGAATATACACTTATATATATAATATGCATTAAATCAAATTAACACATTTTAACATAGAGTTACTGTTACCATTCAGATTTAAATATAACTAACAACAATTCATACATGCAAAGGAACACATGATAACATTCAAGAATCAGTAGCACAAACATGCATAACATATAAATTAGGCACATAATGATACCTATCTTTATCTAGAGTAAATCCACAAACTACATGCAGACCTTCAAAGAACCTCCCATCCATAGACCACGCTGCTCATCATGCTCAACAATGGGTTACCCTCGATATGGGACCAAGCTCCACCCAGGTCAAGGTAATCCTAGACTAGGCTGAGGTTATAGGAAACTGCACAAATAAAAAAGAAGGATTCTCTCTAGGAGCCTTCTTACGCCCACTACTCATGGACTCTCATTCCCCACTTGCTTGTTCCACCCAGGAGTGTACACCTTGACACACATAGTCCATCGGTTGCTTCACCTCCCTCTCTGTGTCTCAGCAACAGGTCGGATCAATAATTTACAGAGCTCCGTAGCTGGTGTTGGACTCTCTCTGGGATAAAACCACTTCCCAATAGACTCTCTCACCTAGAGAGAGTTTCTCACAGGATTGAAAAATTTTCTCTTCTACCACGATCCTGACAACTCGCTTCTTCAACACACTCCTAGACTCAACTCCAGCTAGGTGAAGACAACAACAATGGTTAAACACTCATTCACACAGGGATGACAATAGCAACCAGAAATTGGGTATGGAAATCCAAAAATGGTAACTATCCACACTAAGACACGACATGAATCAATAAGAAATAGTCAACGACAACAAGCCACCCTCAGTCGAGGAAATGCGTGGCCGCAACAACCAACCATTATAAAACGCACACATGACATAGACATATAGAGGAATCTCGAGCTTCACAGAAGAGATGACTCAGTCCATCGGTTTTCCCACGGGTTCTCACTGGGTTCGTGACTAGGAAACAACACAGAGGTTGATTGTAGAGGAAAAATGGGTTCATAATTCGAATGGACGAATGATCAACAAACTCCCACAGAGGTTGGAATAATACCCCCAAACAAGACTGACTCATCAGTTTTAACTACATGCGCCCAATTGGACACTTGTCTTCCTAGATCCGCATGATTTCCACTTAACACATGTTACCTTTATAGGAACTTCAGACAACACTCAACATGTCCACGTTAGTGTTCAAAAAATAAAAAAAAATTATTATCCCTTTTATAGGTAAGCCCCCTAGCTTATCCCCTAAGCCCACACACTTAGCCTCCTCCCTTACCCAACCTTGTGGAATATTAGTCCCCCATCATTCTTTCTTTGTGGTCGGTCTGTACACAACGATGTTTATATTTTATTA
Source organism: Picea glauca (assembly GCA_000966675.3). NCBI lineage: Eukaryota > Viridiplantae > Streptophyta > Pinopsida > Pinales > Pinaceae > Picea > Picea glauca. The sequence goes on along the minus strand of JZKD02S1974339.1, from coordinate 52,808 downwards.
ATGATCTGCATAATGACATATACAAAATCAGGCTCCTGGCCTTTAATAGTTAGGCTCTCCAACCTAATAAACACATAAGCCCACCAACTTATATACACTTGGCTCACCAACCTATAAACATGATTACAATTCATAATAAAATTGGGTCACTACCGGGGGATACTACAATCCCCTCCCCTTATTTTTGCAATGTCCTCATTGCAACTCTTTACACAACATCAGCAAGATTTCCAAAATCTCAAAAATATGTGGGTATTCTGCCTGCACAACATCCTCATGCTCCCATGTCGTTTCGTGAGGACTGTACTAGGTCCACTGGACCTTTACAAGCCCTATGGCTTGATTCTGGAGCTTATTTATTTTCCGGTCCAATATGCGCACCGGATGCACTTTCAAGATGCCATCTTGCTCCACCTGAATCACATTCCAATCAATTACATGATTAGCATCAGGTATATATTTCTTAAACAATGAAATATGAAACACATTATGTACAGTCATGGATGCAGGTAATGAAAGCATATATGCAATGTATATATATGTATATACAGGTAATTCTAATAACATTATAACATGTATACAAGATACACGACATACAATAAATAGAGAATTGTATTTATCTTTTGATTTGAGAAGATCTTCCACCCTTGAGAAGGATTATGACTCCATCAGGGCAATGTCTTTCCAATATAGCCATGGTCCACAATCCATATCCACATGGTCTAGGCCAAGCTACCAAACCTCAGCATCACTTCATCCAACCAAACTTCAGTAGCACTCCAACCAATGGTCTCTCATTCCCCACATGCATGTACCACCCTAGGAGTGTACACCTTCATTGTCTCACAGTCCATCAGCTGCTATACCTCCCTTTCCTTGGGCTTCAACAATAGGTTGTCTCAGGAAGTCTTAGAGCACTGTGGCTCCCGGAGTTCCAACTGCCCTCAGAGATTTCCAATCAGCATATTCTCGAGCAACTCTTTATAGTCCACATTCTAACCTTAATGAACATCATCTCATGTGCATCACCCACATGCAGTTATCATGAGAAAACTTAAAAGAATTCATTTAGGAACTCCAATTAGTTCAAAACGGAATTCAACATTTGCACCAAAACATGAAATTCTATTTCATAATTCATCTTGGTTGTTGCCATATTATGAATGCAGCCATCCTTGTGATTTTCCACAGGCACCAAACTGCATACCATTTTCCTGCAAGACTTCATCTTTCATACTCCCAACAATTTGTCAGTATTTCCTGTACATCATAATTCAACATGTACAACACCTTATGCAATGATCTTAGAATTGCCTACACCTAGAAATTCAATCACAATTACCAAACAACTTAACCAAATAGAATGACTCATCATTCTATGCATATGCATGTTCATAATTAATAACAACAAATTTATTATTTAAATTTTTTGAACATAACATTTTCTGTAGTCTCTATTTTTGTGACTACCTGGATTACAAATTTCCTATTTCAATGTTTAATAGTTCCTCAAATGTTCTCTACTTCATGAGTTAGCAACATCTCAGCCATTAGTATAATTATTTCCATGCCAAAAACATATATACATGCACTCACAAAATGCATTCAACAAAGTGCATTTAAGTATACAATTGCATCACTTACTATGCATGAGTGAAATTCTCAATGCATACTTATTCAGTGCACCTTGCATTGAATTACATAATGCTCTTTATCTCAGTCATGTATCTCACCATCCATACGTTGGAATTATGGCCAATGTGTTGACACATTCTCGACACACTTCCTATTGTCTTCCCAATAAATTGGATGCCTTCCTTTTTGACCCGAACACTACACCAAGAATATAATTATGTGGTGTTCATTACTGTTATGTAACATCCCACTCTTGCACACACTAAGTGAAATTATTCTTTTAGGACACTTTCTTGCAAGTAATACATATTATTTTACTATTGGGCGTTTGATTATGGTCAGGAGGCATTATCGATATGATGACATGTTATTTTTTTGTATTGGCATAGACAGGTGCTATTGACTCGGTTCTCCCGAGTGTGCAGGACATTGGACCTTGAGGATGCAGAGGCATCAATGAAACCCCGGGACTCAGGATTGAGTCAAGGAGTGGACTATTAGGGTTTGATTGCCATAGATATGACATATGTACATCTGATTAGATGTTATGATGATTGATTATTATTTTTGACATGATTTGTTGATGATGTAGGTTGATGATAGCATTCCGACCAGACTCACATGTGGAGCATAGGGGTCAGGCACGACAACAACCTTCTAGCACTCCCTTCGTGGCTTGAACTATAGGTTAACAATTACCTATTTCAAGAAGACCCATAATGTCATGAGGGAAAACTTTGAAAGTCGCTCACGATGATTCTAAGGGGCGCGCAATAAAGCAGGGCCCTTATTTCTTAGAGTCCCTTAGTCTTCCACAAGATCACCTGGAAGAGTATTGACTCCTGAGGTTTTTGATGTCTACCAAGTTAGTGAAGAGGCAAGTGGCACCCTTGGAGAACGTAGTGCATCCTGAAGGGCGCGTCGCGCGGGGAAAATGGAAAGAGGCGAGTGGCACCCTTGGAGAACATAGTGCGTCATGAAGGGCATGTCACGCAAGGAAAACAAAAAAAGTTAAGTGACACCCTTGGATCCCTAGTGCATCCTAAAGGGCATGTCACAATTTCAACGGGTAATTGAAAAATCCTAGTCAACCTTAAAATGAATGCCGTGAAAATTAAGAAAAAAAAAAAAAAAATCCCTAATAAAAAAGTTGTTGAGCCTAGGAATTTAAAATCTAGGTCTAAGTGATACTTGTGGTAAAAAAAAAAAAAATCATAATTAAACATGTGACGAGAAGGGGGTAAGAAATTCAATTAATTTATTAAAATCAAATTATATTGAGGGATTAAAATTTTAAAAGGGAATTGATTATTTTTTTACATATGCTAATTAAAATTTATTAATTAAAAGGGAAAAGGGGTAAAAGGTGATTTTTCTACACTTTCTAAATTGAGTTTTAATTAAGAAGGGAAAAGAGGGAAACTTTAAAAAATAGGAAACTAGGGGAAAAAGGGGAAACACAAAGAAAAGTGAAACGTAAGGAAAAAGTAGAATGGCTAACTTAGTAAGGAATCTTTCCTTTAAGAACTTTCTAAATGTAAATTCAACTAGTAATTTAGTAAGGGCGTAATTCATTAAAATGTGTAAGGGAATATGGGAACAACATGGAGCGATTTTAGGAATGCTTCTAGGTGAGTGAGCGAAATAGGAGTAATTAAATAATTAATGAAATTAATTTCTGGTGCAACGAGGGGGATGGATGACATGTGTATGGGGGAGGTTTTTCTGAATTAATTTAATGAAAAATAAATTAAATGGGAATTTGGGAAAGAAATCACTTAGAAAAACTATAAAAAGGATGGAGGAGGAGGGGTATGGATCTCTTCTTTGGATGTGTAATGTTACACTGCAGAATTTTTGTCTTAATGACTTATCTTGTGGGAGTTGGGATACCTAGCTCGGTGACGAGTGGTAGCTCGGCCTTGTGATGCGAGATGAGAGCTAGTTGATGTCTGGTATAGTTTGCATGACCCCTTTGCAGCTTGGGGTGCTAAGGGGGAGGAAGATTACCCATAGCATTGGTTGGGAGGTACCGATGAAGTCACATCGGTTGGCAAGCGGGACCTGGATGAACCGCATGGGACAATGACTCAGAGCTGTCACCTTGGGGTACGGTACGCATGATTTTAGTTGAATGGTAGATTAATATTGATCTTGCGCTTTCATTTTTGTACTTTTAATTGTGTAAAGAAAGCGTTTTACTTAGAATTTCAATCAAGAACTTAAACTCGTCATAGCCTTATGCTCACTGCACTGAATTGATTTCCTTGGCCATCGATCCCTGATTGCTATGACTGTTTTGTTTTTCTTTATTGATTTCTATGATATTGTGCTTTATCTTTCATCCTCATCCCTAGATCATCATTCCATGTGTGAGTAGTCATCCAGAAGTTGAATAGACGATCATCACTTCGGTGTTAATAGACCTATAGATTCCAATGCCCTTCTTTTCTTTGTGTTGATGATGAGCGAAGGATGTTTTTGCCCAGTTGTCTACCCCTTTTGATTGTTCCCGTGATTTATTTGTTCCTTGCTGTGATCTTCTACTTCTTTTATTTTTTCATCCTGGAGTTATCGCCTACATTCTTATTGGCTAGAATGTTTATAGTTTAAGGGTTATGGTATCCTGTAGCGCATCCATGTATTTTAATTGGTGAGAGTTCAAATTCATTTTATTGTTGAATGACCAGTAATCAGTCCAGTTTTCATTTAGTTTTTACAGTTGAAATAATCCCTTGTGTAATCACTTCAAAAGGTTGTACACACTTTTCGAAATAATAATTTGAGACGAGCATTTCGTTTTTACTGCTGATAGAATCCTTGAAATAAGCATTTTGATTGATCCTTTTTATTCAATCTTGTCGATTTAATTATTTTGAACCCAACATTTGGAATTCATCCTTTTGAAACAAGCAGTTCGTTTTTTTTTTCTATTAAATTATCCTTTGAAAAATCGCTCCCTTGGAGCTACGCTTGCCCTCACGGTGTAATCGTTTCAATAAGATGCACATGCCATTCGATAAAATAGATCTATTTCTAAAACTATTTGATTCTTGATTTACTGGAGAGTTTGTGATTTGCTCTGTTTTTGGATGGCATTTTTTTCCCAGCTCTTTATTGAACCACCATTTTTACCAGTGGATTTCTTTGTGGACATACCTACATATTTATTACATTGAGTGACTGCGTGTAGGACTATATGTCTGCGTGCATTCATTGCTTATGGCTGCGTTTTTATCTCTAATAGACAGTAAGAATTTATGATAGACAAACATGCACATGCATGGCAATGACTGGACAATGAACCTGTATCTAAGGACAACGATTTCTAAAAATATTGGATGTCAGCACTAACGTGCTTAAAAATACAACAATCTAATTGATTGTTTATTAGATATATGGGTTAATACATTGACAATGTTTGCAACCTATTGGACAACGATTTAATTATATTTGTATGACAACAAAATTAAATAGTCGACACCTTCTTAAATTGATGATAGCGACCTTAGCTAATAGACAACAAGTTTTCTTTAATAGATTGAATCTCACATATGTTTAATGGACAATGTGCTTTGGTCATCATTTGTTACCTACATTTTTACCCACGTATTGGTTGCGAGTTAGCCTTTTATTTAATGGGAATTTAACCTTGTTTTGTCTGTGATTTCTTATGATCAAATCAACAAATTAGTTATGGTCAACGATTTATATGTAAGTTTATGGACAACTACGTATTTTATATGTCTAACAGATTGAATAGTTTATGGAAGTTTATGTAAGTTTATGGAAGGCAATGTAAGTTTATATGTCTAAACAGATTGAATAGTTTATGGACAGCGTTGTATACTTTAATTGGCAGCCAAACTTTTGACAGATAGCCTCATCATAGATTTTTAGACCGCTTTAATTCTACGTGTGGAACAAACAACACTGTCATGTTTTTAATGGACAATGTTAACATAAATGATAGCGAACTCATGGATGAGCGTGGCTATGTGTGATGGTTGTTGTGTTTAAAATTCCTGGAAACAAATTTATTAATAAGTATGAGTATAATTGCCTTATGATTGCAATAAGTATGTGTATGTAGATTCTGGACAACGAACCATTAATAAATAGCAATTTTCTAGATTCTGGACAACGAACCATTAATAAATAGTGAACCATTAATGGATAGAATTTTATTTGACAACATTATCCTTATTAGCTTTCTTTGGTTAAGACAACGAAACATGAAGTAATAGCAATGCATTTTAGATAGTGAATTCAGTCAACAATTCTCCTTACAATTTCGTTTTATAATTTCTTACTAGATAGAAATTTCTGTTTAAAATACATTTTATACATAATTTAAAAGACATGTTCCCTTTTTGGTTCCATTTAATGTATAATGAACTCTTCCTTAGGAAACTATTTATATTTTTTTCAGTTTTACATTTAAAAGACAACAAATTATATTTAAAGAGAACAAGTATATTCACATAAGATAATGGTATAGTTCAGTTTCATTGGTGAGATAGTTGGTTTTGGTGATTTAATTATGAGCAAGGCATTTACCCCTTCAATTAGATTAACAACTGTTTCACATTTAGATCAACGGTTTAAGTATGTTTAATGCATTGATAGCTCTTAATGGCTTATGGATTATGTCAATCTTATTTGTTTGATTAAGCACTAGGATCATCACCTCATAGAAAACTTAAGGGATCTCCCAACAAGGATCTAGTTAAGGACCTATTGGAATTATTGGATTCATTTTTGTAAGGTTGTTGCATTGGTGGATTGTATGTTGGGATGAAGGGTTAGGGTACGTCCGCTTGCGCAGGGATCCCTATTGCACCCACCGTACTATGGAAAAATGAGTTCTTGATATTGGATCATTGTACACATGGATCAAGACACACACATGATATCTCGTCTTAGGATCATGCACCACCCGATGTGGTTAATGGCTGTTGTTTTTATGGTGGTGCTTTTTTTTGTAACTTGTGTGTTTGACTCTCACTCACCGAGAGGGTTTTATTTATGGGTCGTCGAATCCATGGTGTTGAGATTGTGGATATTTTCCTTTAGCATGTAGGAATTGACGTGTTCATGTCGGGTGGTTAGTCGTTTCTATCTGCCTTGATTTTTGCATGTTTCACTCAGCTGCCCGATGTTCTTGCGTGTTGAGTCATGGTTGTCGGTCGCTTGATCTATGTGCATGGTGTTCGTTATCAGGTTGTGTGGTTCAAATGTTGTCGTCGTGGCCATCCTTCCCAAAAACCAAAAAAATATTTTAGCACTTTTTTCTTCTCTAGTAGTCATAATGATTGGGGATGTTACATATTGTATCAGAGTGGGGTTCAACCCTGTGACTGTGGATCGCCGATATTTCCACTACAGTAAACCCTTGAGTTTTAACCTAGAGATAACTAAAACCTTAATGTATCCATGCGGTGATCCCGATTATAGAATGCCACAAAGGTTTGTGGCATGGTGTCGTGGAAGGGGGTGCGATGCCTCCAGAGGTGTCCACACCTTCAGAGTCTAACCCCCAAGGGGAAAAGTAATTCCTTGGGATGGAGTCAATTGTTGTAAGTGATGTGGATGGTTTGACAAAGTCCTTCCATATATTTTTATAGGCCTTGAATCACCATCTGTACTGAGATGAGGTTGGGGCGTCTGTACCCCTGAGGGTCCATAGTGCATCAAGCCTATATTGTTAGTTTCCACCACAAACTCGAGAAGGTCAATTTATTGAGTTATTTAGTGCCCCGGATGATGCAGTCATCGATGCATGGTTGGATAATAAGGTGAGGTGCTTTGAAATTCATGACTATACCTCCAACTTGAAGGTTTGCATGGTAGTCTTTCAACTGAACGGGAGCGCTCTTCTATGGTGGAAGACGCTCCTGCCGCATTTGAACATGGAAATTGAAGACGTGTCATGGGAGTGGTTCAAGGAACAGTTCCGAGAAGGGTATCTATCAGAGGGATTCGTTGAGCATCGACTCAATGAGTTCAACACCTTGCGATAGGGTGGTCGTACAGTGCCTGAGTACGAGGCTCATTTTTGGAGTTGCTTCGGTATGCTCCGCACAAAAATACCAAGAAGCTTGAGGACAACAAGTTCGTGTTGGACCTTAATGTTAGGATTCAACTTCTAATTCAGGTGCCAAGAATACTGGACCGAGGAAAGTGTGTTGGAATTTGGAGAGCCACATTACCAGCGTGATTGCCTAGTGGAGAGGACTAGAGAAGCTGGATCAGATGGACCCACTACCATGGGAGATTTGGGAAAGGCCCATCGAATTCATGTAGTGGTGAATAACTGATAGGAAGAGCACCAATTGACTGTGATCGAGATGTTATTTTCCATCATTGACCAACCCCTTAGTAGCTTTGATAGATCCCAGTGCTACGAAGAGTTTCATTTCTGGGGCAGTGCCAAGGAGAATTAAGCTAAAGGAAGTCAAACAGGATGAGTTTATCTTTGTAGAGATGGATTCAAGAGCCAAACATAAGGTTGGAGGGAAGGTTACATGATATACCCTTAAATTGGGAGAGTTTGTCACCAGGGTCAGCCTGTATGTGAACGCCTTATAGTATGTCGACCCAATAGCGTGAATTCCTTATCGTATGTTGACCCAATAGTGTGAATGCCTTATCATATATCGACCCCAGAGTTACAAGAGTTGAGAATGAAACTAAAGGAGTTGTTGGAACTATGACTTATATGTCCAAGTGTGTTACCGTCGGGTGCACCTATTTTTTTCATACTAAAGAAGGATGGGTCGTGGAGACTCTGCATTGACTACTGTCAATTGAACAAGGCAATGATCAAGAATCAATATATGTTTCCAAGAATTGATGATCTGTTTGATCATATGAAGGGTGTGATGGTGTTTTCAAAGATCGGATTGAGATCAGGGTATCACCAATTAATATCAATGAGGATGACATCCCTAAAACCGCATTTAAGATGAGGTTTGGACATTACAAGTTTATTGTTTTACCATTTGGACTGAGGAATGCCCTAGGGGTATTTATGAGTTTTATGAATGGGGTGTTCTACGAGTACTTGGAAAAGTTCGTCCAAGTATTCATTGATGATATTTTGATTTAATCTCAGATGATGGAGGATCATGATGAGCACTTGCGCTTGGTACTACAATGTCTGCGAGAGAAAAAATTGTATGGAAAATTGTCTAAATGCTCATTTTACCAATCGAAGATTCACTACTTAGGGCATGACATCTCTGGTGAAGGTATTATCATGGATATAGAAAAGGTCAAGGCTATTATGGAATGGAATGCACTGACGAATGTCCCAGAAGTGCGTAGCTTCATGGGTTTAGCATGATACTATTGATGGTTCGTCAAGGGATTTTACAAGATAGAAAATATGATCATGGAGTTGCAGAAGAATAACAAGAAGATTGTTGGGACTAAGAAATGCATGGAATCATTTCAGAGGCTCAAGGACATGTTGACAAAAGCATCGATACTAAAGGTCCCTGACATGGATGGGAAATTCTTGGTATGCACTGACGCATCCAAGGAAGGCTTAAGCAAATTCTTGATGGAATACGGTCGAGTGATTGCTTACATATCGAGGATGTTGAGAAGGCATGAGAAGAAATATATGACACATGATTTTCAGTTGTTAGCTATTGTATAGGCTTTGAGAGTGTGGAGAAACTACATTATTGGATGAAAATTTTAACTAAATATGAACCATTGTGGACTACAACACATGTTTACGCAAAGTGACCTGAACACGTGACAACGACGTTGGTCAGAATTGCTTAGCGAGTACAACTTCGATATTTCTTACTTTAAGGGAACAATGAACAGAGTGGCTGATGCATTGAGTCAGAGACTGCACATATTTCTGGTGATGCCTCTTCAGATGAATCTATGTGAAAATATTATAACTTTACAACGCGACGATGACTGGTACAAAGAGGTCAAGGATTTTATCGAATAAAACACAATGATGATACCAATATTTGTAGGATTTACATTCGATGACAATGGATTATTGAGATATAAAAATTGAATTTACATACCACCGAACAATGAGTTGAGGATTTTGATCCTGAACAAGGTTCACAGAGCTGTGTACATGGCTCACCCGAGAGTCACGAAGATGAAGGAAGACCTTAAACCCTTATTCTTTTAGAAAGGAATGAAGGAAAACATAGTCAACCATGTGGCCAAATGTCTAGAATGTCAGCAGGTGAAGGATGAACATAGACATCCAGTAGGATTACTACAACCACACGTTATTGCAGAATTGAAATGGGAGGTCATTTCGATGGATTTCATTATTGGTTTTCCATTGACAACAAGGAGAGACAACTCGATTTTTGTGTTAGTCGACACTTTGACGAAGAGTTATCATTTTATCCCTGTGAGTATGACATATCAAGCACCTGGCATAGCTAGAGTTTTCATCAGTGAGATTGTGAAGATGCATGGCGTTCCTAAGAGGATTATACCTAATCGAGGATCGGTGTTTACTGGATGATTTTGGACTAGTTTCCAAGAGGCACTGAGAACCCAACTTAACTTCAGTACGATGTATCGCCCTGAGATAGATGGGAAGACCAAGCGAACAAACCAAGTGTTGGAGGACATGTTGCGTAGGTATGTGATGGACCAACATAAGCATTGGGAAGAACTCTTTCCACTGGTAGAATTCACATATAACCACAGTTATCAAACCACCATTAAGATGGAGCCTTTTGAGTTCCTTTACGGGTGACCATGTCAGATGCCTTTGATTTGGGATCGGCTTGAGGATAGGGTCCAGGTGGGACCATAAGCGATCCAAGAAATGGAATATTAAATGGAAACAATAATACAAAGGATCAAGGAAACACATGATCAATAGAGCAGTTATGTCGATGTGCATCATGTCGGTCGTAGTTACGATGTTGACGATCAAGTATTCTTGCGGGTGAAACCGCATAAGAGTTCAATTTTGGAAAGGGTGCTAAACTATCTCCTAGGTTCGTGGGATCCTGCAAGATTGTGGAATAGAGAGGGTCATGGCCTATGTTACACATCAAAATTACTCAACTGGATAAGTGTCGCATATTCCTCTCAATTGTCGTAAGTGTCGCAACTTCCTTACAACTTTCGCAAGTGTCGTAAGTTGGTGACAAGTGTCGCAAATATTTTTTAAGCATATTTCCATAATGACAACACTAAGGAGACACTTAAAACATCTTATGCACTTGATTTGAAGAAGAAGAATTGGTTCACTGGAGTCAAATAACTCTTAACACCTGAGAAGAGCTTTCAATCAAGAGTTTTGAGGGTGAACGCTCCTCTAAAACAACTTTAGGAGTGTTGGCTCTCCCCTATAAGGCCTCAGGGAGCGTTATAACGCTTCCTCACCCCTTTGAAGGAGCGCTACTCACTTCTGAAGCACTGACGCTCCCCTTAAGCTTCTCAGGGAGCGTTCTAGCGCTCTGATGCCCCTTTTGAAGGAGCGCTCCCTAATCTGGGTCATTTGTTAGCTCGTTGAGGAGAATGAGGAGAGTATCTTTAGAGATTAGGAGGTAGTTGTACTCGAATTCTTGGTTTCATCAGGAGATCCTTGATCTAAGGAGGAGGTTCCTAACTTTTTCTAAAGATAACTCAAGAGGTTAAGATCCTCTCAATCTATATAAGCAAGCTCTATGATGGTGGGAGGAAAGGGGGAAGAATGGCTAGCATGAAACCTATGATCTCATAGGAAACACACAGTCAACCAAAGGAGAAGTGATCAGCGAAGCTGTTGTCAGCTGGGTTGTGGATCTTTCGAGCAAGGGTTAGACGAAGGGGACTTGACGAAGCTGTCGCATTTGCATCTACGATTGTAAGTACTGCTGTTGTTATTCTCATTAATATGACATGCTTGGC
>JZKD02S1974339.1:23561-41263 GCA_000966675.3 Picea glauca | reverse complement strand
GGTTGCTACTGTAAGGCACATGGTCGAGCTGACATAATACAAAGAAGGCTATGGTCAAAGTTTCTAACTCGAAGCCGTCGATTTCCTGGTCGAAGTCGAGATAGCTGAAGGTCCATTACAAGTTTGTGAGTCAATATGTCATGGCATGATTAATGGTGGTTTAATATGGAATCATTGTAGATGGAGCCATACTTAGTCAAGTCAAAGTCGAATAGGTTTACTCATAGTCGACAATTGTTGACTCATAGTCGAAAGCACGCAAGCACTTGTAATCAAGTCATCCTTCATGTAATATCAATTGTAAGACTCTATACATCACCAAAATCATATTAAAGAGCAACAAGAAGAAAAAATTGACGAGTAACAGAGCATGAGCACATAACATCTAAGAGAGTATCGATGATGAATATGTAGGCAGCGGTTAAAGGAATCCAAGAGAAACATATAAGGAATCCAAGAGAAACATATTTTCATAGACATAGACACATGGGGAGCTGAAAAGAAAAGTTGATGATAGAAGAATGATTGATTTGATTGAATCCCCTTTATAAAAGTTGCATCATAGTTCTTAAGTTGTGACCTTCGAAGCTAGAAAGCAAAGAAATGGTAGATTGTCCTGTGCTATGGAGCTCCATCTTAGGGTGTTGTGCAACATGGAAATTTATTTTAAAATGTAGAAACCTTGGGGAATATTACTAATCCTTCATATGTCAATTATAAATGTTTGGCGATATTTTTAAAAAAATATTTAGATTTCTAAGTATTTTATGTAGTTTTTATAAAATATTGGTGATTTTAAAGGTAAAAAATTTTATCCTATAGAATTTGCGCGAATCGTTTTTAAAATAGCGAATCTAGTTTTTGGAAAAACCATGGAAAATTAGTCCATGAGTGAAATTTAGCCCCTAAAATCATCCCTGTTGTGCAGGTGTGCGATGAGCCTAGGATGAGCCACTCACAATTACGAAGGAACCAAAGAGAAATGCAACAATAGGATCAAGAGGACCAATGTTGGGTGGGAGAAAAGCGATGCAAGACTCACCGACTGCACAAGAATTTACCAGATTGAAGATGAAGGATGAAGAGTAGCAGGACATCGGTTATTTGCACACTTTATCGAGACAAGCAAAGAATTGGGTGTAGGGGAGATGTTGAGGGGGCCTCTTAGGCCATAATAGTCATCACATATATGTTATTAGACATTAGAGTACATGATAATATGTAATAAAGTAAGAATATATGTAATAAGTGGATAAAGACAAGTAAATGTATGTAACAAGTGGTAAATGTAACTAAACAAAGGATGGGTTGGAGCGGGTGCAACAACATGAACCATTCATATATTGTATAAATAACTCTAAAGATGGATTTCAAACAGTTCCTTAAGAAACAACAAAAATCGTGGAACGATCAACACATAAAGAAAAAATATATAAAAGAGGGAGACTTAGACTTAATGTATAACAATATCATGAAAGGAAAACCAAGAAAATTGGAAACAACATGGCTTGGGCCTTATGTGGTGGAAGATATCCAACCAACTCGAGTGATCCAACTTAGAACATTATTGGGGAAACCATTTAAGAAAGTAATTCAATGGTTCACGTTTAAAGAAGTATCAGGTATAAAACAAAAGAACCCCGTTGGAAAAATATAGCAAGGATTTTCCAACAGGAACCGACTAAACCGACTAATCATACTAATGAGAAATAAACACCGCTTAAAATTAATCAACAAAAAAAGGTTATACAAATTCAGGTACAGAAAAATGAAAAAGTAATGTATTTAAAGGACAAGCATAACCCTAAAGAAAAGCAACAATAAAGTAAAATGGAGAGAGAAAACAACCCTTTGTCGAGCTCAAGACAAAGAAGTGTAAGATATTCTTGACATGGCACCCCATCGACTGACTTAAGACAAATACTCTTAAGAAGAGAATCAAGCGAAAGGATCAGTGCAGGAGCAAGAAAGTGCAGTTCAAGAGAGCGTAGATTGGGAAAGTGTAGATAAAATGAGCAAATACCAACAGAACATGAATCAATTTGGCATGGAAAAAGATGGCATAATTCAGACTCAGTTAAAATTAGAAAAATGAACAAGAAAACAATCCATCATCGACATCGACTAATTCAATCTGATAATAAAGACAACTCAAGGAACCAGTCGATCGCCCCATGTATCAACCATGTATAAATAGAGGAGACCTCGTTGGTCAGTCCCAGGACAATGCTAAGCGATAAAACACCGACGTCGAAAGAGAAAGAGCATTAAATTCTCGATATGTAAGATCCAATGAGAACATTAATGACGAAAATGATCGTTGTGCAGTCATTCACACAATTGTCAAATACATCGATACGTGTGACAATCAACAACAAGATATTGCAATTAATGACCAACGAGACATAAACGAATGCCAACCGAGAAACAATTTAAACGTCCACTCACTCAACTCACTCGTACCACCAATATTTGTGACGGAAGAACCCAATATACAAGAACTTCTAGATGCATTGAACCTGATTCTCTTGCCACCAACTATAAATATGGAAGATGCATATGAATTTGAGTCATTGTTATTTTCACGTCCACCACTAAGTATGGAGCAGAGTGCACGGTCAACCAAAGACGAAAATTCACCAACCTTTCCCAAAACTAGTAATTAGGATCCATAAATGTTGAGGATGAGAAGTCAAGTCCACAATATAATAGAAGGATCAACATTGAGGCAATTTTTTGACAGAGCGATTGTGACTCTGTTGCAAATATGGATGAAGAATATTCGTCTATTGAAGATGGAGGAAGAAGATTGGAGAAAGCACTGGCTAAATTTCACAGAATAGTCAATGTAGGAAGGAAGCTGGAAAGCAGAAACCAGATTCCTAGAAAAACCAGGGATTCAACATATCCTTGCTGCCTCGCAAGTAGCTGACATGGGTTGATGGAAAGAAGAAGTGGAAAAATTCATTTTTAGTCGGTATCATCAAGGATACCTCTAGTCTGATCACCCAAGAACAATAACTGGCAGAATCCTCTACCAAATCTTTGGAATTCCAAGGACAAGGGCCAAGGTACCCAAGTCGGCCAACGCTAACGAATGGATGCATTTTTTAATGGGGTCATAAACAACCAAAAACTCTAGGAGGTTGCAAGTATAAAAAATTATTGACCTAAGAGCTTGTTGGACTGCCATAATAATTTATTTGTGCTTCACAAAAATAGTTCGGGCGTCCGATGTAAAGATGACAATGGTTGAAGCAATAAATAAAGTGCATAAGAATGTTGAAAGGTTCAATCAGGAAGAACACTTCGACGACATGATTAAAGCCAATTGAAAGGAAGTTCAAGATGCAGGCAAGGACATCAAATTTCCTTCACTATTAATTTGGCTAGAAATGGAACAATATGGGCCTGTCGAAGAAGAAGTATTCACATATAAGAAAACCACAATAATGGATAAGTACATAATTTTATCTTTTAGTCAAACAGGTACATCAAACTCACTCCACCCACAAGAGATATTCCAACTATGGATCGGGGGCTTGAAAGAGAGTACTCACAGATGGTGAGTCGAAGAAGTACTTTGTCGATCACTTTTAACACTATGCCATATTCAACTCGACCTCGATAGCATAAAGTTGTGGTGTGGAGTCACGTTGGCAGTAGAGCTAAAAGAACTGCATTACCAACCGAGAGTGGAAGAAATCTTCATAGAGATGGAAAGATAAATCAACCAAAACTTAAAAATCCCACCTCAGGCACAACAGACAGGAGTACCTATAATATTTCCATTGAATGATAGGGAGAAATAAGAAGAAAGAGAAGCACCTCTTTACACAGTTCCTTTTGTGGAAGACTTACAAGATCTAAAACTCGTATGTGTAAAACCTTCCCCGAGAAAAAGAAAGCAACCGACCAAAAAGAACAAGGGGAAGAAAGTTTCCCAGGAAGAAGCACACGAAATCAACACAAAGGATATTTTGAGATAAAAATTCCAGTCCAATGAGGGAATTGAATTCAACGACCCCATCATTAAAGAGAAAATGAAAAGTATCACCTCCAAAATCTCCTAGAAATTAAAACAAACCCGACAAGACATTGTTTTCATGAAAAAGATATATAGTTCCTCAGTTGGACCAGAAATGAAGCAGGATTTTCATAAATATAAGGACAAAAGAAGAATTTCAAGAACATCAAGAGAACACTCACGCAAATTGAAACAGGAGGGGCGAAGAGGAAAAAAACTTAGAAAGAACAACTACTTATCTCAACTCGACAAAGGTCACAATGAACATGACAAAGTGGGAAATAAGGCCAAAAGCAACACCAAGTAAGAAAATGACACGTGATTTTGCAATTGGTATCACAAGGAAGTCACCTCCAGCAGAACTAGTCCTGATCGTAGAAGAAGTTCTAGCGAAGAAAAATATGAGGCAAATCATAATCAAAGAGTCATTCGAAGCAATAGACTCATATCATCCAGTTGATACGGATGACGTCGAGATAAAAAATATCGACGTGGAGCAGTAGGATTTGGTCGAGGAAATCGACATGGAGTTGATACAACAACAATTGAATAGAAAAACAATGTCACCACAACATTCATTTGAATCAATACTAGTCGGTGAACCGACCATCTCGACACAAAAACAAGACGTCCAACTATTTGAGGCATTGGATCAACATGAAGAAGTTTTGTGGATGACTGAGACACATCATGCCAAGTTCAACCATAATACTAAGGAAGGAGAGATAGAAAGGGATTTCCCAAGCATACAAACAAAGAACTTTGAAAATATACAAACTGAGAGGCCTTTACCTGAGGTAAATCCCATTGATACTAAGAATATTAACATAGAAGGGTCAAATCTCTAGGATAAAGACGATCTAGAGGTGAAAAACACCTAGCATGAGGAGGAAGAAAATATGAAACAAGAGAACGTAACATCTTGACAACACAACAAAGGGTAACAAAAGATGGCGAGATCTCCAAATATTCAGTTAAAAGAAAGAAAATGAAATCGTCCATGATTACCATCAAAAAAATTAGAAAAAATACTCCATCAGGTTGATCGTTCAAGGCCTCATTTGACCCAACCAATATTTCCAACAAACACTTGTTCGGCTTACATGGATCTATTTCAAAAGAATCAGCAAGGAGATGGAGGAAGGTGCCTAAAGAAGAAAGTCATGTCGAGATACTAAAACAAGAGAAAAATAATATCTTATTGCATGGGGGAATATAACATATATCAGACATACAGAACCCCATAAAAGGCTTTAAAGAGATAATTGATAGAATGATCAAAACCAACACATACTACCGACAAAAAGTAGTGGCTCTGAAAAAAGAAAACAAAGAAGTCAAACAACAACGTGACTTAGCCATCAAAGAAATTCAAACATCTCAGGAGGAGATGAACACAACCTTAGAAACAAAATGGAATAATCTGAAGGGATTCAAGAATAACATACATAAATTAACCAAACAAGCTAGCACACTGAACTCTGTGGTAAGTGAATGGATGACTCACTTTGCAGATGCATTCAGTAAATGTAGGATACAAAAGGTTGTAGTTGACAGTATAGAAAGGGAAAGAAACTTGGATACTGATAACAAAATAAAATAATCCTTCACCACGCAGGTGAAAAAAGAAAGAGCAACAAAGGAACAACTATCACAGCAAGAGAAGGAATGGAAAAAGGAGGGACATAAAGTGCAGTTGGAAACTGGTCGAGCAATTATTCTCCTTAGCCAACTCATATGTGAAATATAGGCCACAGAACAATAATTTGATGAAGAGTCCTGGGTACATCTTAGACATCAAGTATAGCAGAGAAGTCGACTTGATTTCCCAGCCGAAAATTCTAAATCTCGAATCACAACAGATGATGTGACTTCATTCAACAAAAAAATAAGTCAACCCCTAGTATTATTTAGACCACCTTCAAAGTCAACACAAAAAGTGAAAAGAACAAGGAAGTTGATGAAGCCAGTGGAGGAAATCCAGGCACAATAGAACAATCGGAAATAGTACCTTAAGTTGGTTGACCATATAAATATTTTTTCTCCTCTTCTTACATGTCTCTCTTTCTCTCTTCATCTTCTACTTCTCCATATTGTAATTTTGCAATCAAACAATGAAAAAAAATGTTATTTTGTATATCCCCCGCTTTCTCGGGACGAATACGAAATTGAGGTGGTGGGAGATGTTGTAGGGTCTAGTCGAATCTGTCAACTAGACCTGATAGTTGACCTAGAACTACTCAGTCAATCGACATAGTCACAAGTAGAGGTCAGTCGGAGTAACTGTTAACTAATAGACCTAGGCAGTTAAGTAGTTACAACAACATGAAAGAGGTATAAAAATACAAGCACATGAAGGCTAAGATAGCTTCATGTGAGAGGGTATATGTAATTCTCTTTTACTATTCTATCATATAATAAAATGATTATTCTTTGGGCTCTCATTACTTGTGTATGTATTTATCTATGTCTATGTGTATGCATGTATCTCTATGATGTCTATGTAAGGATCTATCAGTAACTCTCCCTACTTTTCCCTAGATTACAACACCGTACATCTATATACATATAGATCAAAGGCGTTCGGGGTTCAACCAATAATGTGGAGATACAGATCTGGCCATCTATTGAGAAGGAAGATCTACAATTGAAATATAATGTGGATGGTTAAAGTGTCTGAGAGTTAAGAGGAAGGTAACTATCTATGTAAGTAGTAAGTGGAGTACCACTTGGGACATGTGTTGGCTAGTTTACACACAAGGATCCTCACATGGTGGGCTATAAAACCATGAATTAACCATCTAAGCAGTGTGAAGGAATACCATAGGTGGTATTGGTTGGTAAGCTCTTTTGGAATAACACAAGGTCATGAATCTTGATCACATGGAGGACATGCGACAAGGAGTTAAACGCCCAGTCATATCTATTGGTTGCAAGGTAAGCGTTTGAAGTTTAATCCTGTTACAGGTGTAAGTTACCTGGTAGTTAAAAAAAAATCACGACCTGGTGGTCGTATGAAGGAGGCACTGAAGGCATAGTGGAAGAGAAAGGTCATATAGAATTTTGATTCGATCCATATTTTTGATCTAATAAAGGTCATATAGAATAATTATTCTTGGATATAGATAACAAATATTTAATGAAGGGCCTACAAAATTGAATCAGACATATGAAGACAAATGGAGTACAGATCCTTGGACACCCTTTATTGGTTTTGATGGAAATCCCAAGTTAAAAGGGCTATCATACTGTGGATATTGACCATTAACGTCATAAAAAAAAAGGAAACCTAGACCTCATGTGCCTGATGGTACTTATCATGTGACAAAGTTTCAAAAAACCATTTTCCCATGGTTAAGATTAACTGAAAAATATTATTCCCATCTTCACTCACATATAGATATTAACAAATCAAACAATATTATCTAGTAATCATGAATAAAGAATAAGAAATGATAAACATTTTACAATTATTAATACATCAACTCCATCTTGGGTTCACATATCTTAAAACTCAATCTAGAGTCACATATGTGCTTCTTTTTGTGACACTAAAAACCATCAGTGTCATAACATAATAAAAAAAAGTCATCATATAAACATGTGTTCATTTTTAAAATCACATGGCATCACTTATCATTAAAAATTTATATCACCTATATGGCTCTTAGACATCTATACATCAATATAAATATATATCTCAACCTACTCATAGTCCGTAATAAGTCACTGCATCATACATAAAATTTCAATCATCTCCTACCATCACATCAAAACATAAGCCATGATATATTTATGTCAAAAAAGTTATGTAGGTTAAAGGATAATGTTTTCCCAAAGTATACATATATAAAAGGAAAAGTCAATACTAAGGGTGAGACCATGTTAAAGCTATACATGATCACTAAACCTCTTCAAGTTCCTCGCACCAAGAGATATATGCAACATCTTACTCTTCAAGCGAATGATATTAACAATGTGATTGAGAAAACTTACAGATCTCAAGTATACATTTTTCATTGTGCGAGATCTGTGTCACAATTGAGGCTTAGTTAGCCTATCCCGCTTACCTCGTGAGAGACATTAGTGGTCACTTTGGATTATGTATTGACATATTATTATGTTCCCCTCATTAGAACCTCCCAAGTTATTGAATCCATAGCCTACTCCCATGGAAACATGTAGCGTACAACGAAACCATGTTTTTTTCAACCTATTACAAGGTAGGGAGGCTAACTTCTAGGAATAAAAAACCTATACCTCCTTTCCTTGATGGTACTTATCATATCACAACTTTTCATAAAACCCTTCTCCCACATGTAATGTTAATTGGAAAATATTGTTCTTGTCCTCACATACGTCTAGAGATTAATACATTAAATAATATTATATGATAATCATGAATAAATAATAAATAAAAAATACACATGAAAATTATCGATATCTCAACTCCATCCTTCGTCCACATATATTGATTCCATACAAAATCTATATGCATTTATACTTATTCTTGTTACACTAACAACCATTAATGACATAACAGAAAGTGATAAATTTAATTGTATAAATTTATATTCATTTTCAATATCACATGGAAGAAATTATCATTAATATTACATATCATCTATATAACTTTTACACACATACATCAATATCAAGATATATCTCAACCTACTCATAAACCACAACAAGTCATGACATCATATAAAAAAATCCAATCATTTCATACAATCACATCAATACATAAGACATAATATATATACACACGAATGACCAAACATAATTAAAGTCTATATGACATCATCAAAAAGTGTAAGTGACAATCAACTAGGTTTTTCTCTAACAGAAATACCGTCAAATAATAAAATGTATTAGTGAAATAAAATAAAGAAAAATATCATATTCTCTTTGATGGAGCTCAAAGATTTCCCTCTTTGTTTTTCTCTTTATTATGAATTCTAGGAATTCTTCATAATTTCATTTGGTACAGATTACATAACATATTCTCTTTGATGGAGCTCAAAGATTTCCCTCTTTGTTTTTCTTTTTATTAGGAATTCTTCATAATTTCATTTGGTACAACGTACATAACACAACTGGTTAAGTGATAAATATATAATTTGAGAGAAGTGAATAAAAAATATAAAATTAGATTAATACCAAAAAAATTGCGTATCCAACATAAAAGGCTACACCACTTTAATATGTTAGAGTTTCACACATATAATTGATTGAATACTTTATATCTTTGGGTCTCTTCCTTGAAAGTGTTTCACAATAGTGCTACTCACTCTCTCTTTATATATATATATATATATAATAGAGTGGGAGAAGGTGATAATTCCAAATAAAATAACTTGGATGATAATTCGAAATAAAATAATTTGGATGCACGCAAATCATTGTTAATTGTTAGATAATGGAATAAATTTTAAATTAAATATATATTGAACTTTAAAAAAAAGCTAAGTGGTTCATAAGGAAATTACACACTTTGTGAGAAAACATAGTTTAGTTTTATCCCAAAGATTTAACTTCATCAATAGTTGGGTATTTGGTTAGATCCATACCTAAAAATAATTAGTTTAAATCCCTTTGAATCAAATACATTACACTATACCAAAGTTTGAATGCCTATAATTGTTTTTTTTTAAACTCTCCCAAATCAACCAATCATGCATCACACGAAGTATTTCTTATATTCACTAAAGTGTTTAGCTAAGTCTCTTAAACATTTTAAATTGTAATTATTATTCCCTAAAGGAAGTAACCATACTCATAGGCTTGCTGCCTTTACTAAAAATGGAGTTTTCTATGCATGTGGTGTTGTTTTTAGCTCTTAAATGGTAATGTTTTTCTACTCAAGTTAAACTTTTTTTTGGGTCTTTGGGTGTTGCTATTTTTCGAGTTGGAACACTTATAGTTTTATAGAGATTGAATAAGCATTCTCTTAAAATGTAAGGATTTTTGACAACATAAAATTTATAATTTTAAAGTGGATTTCACCAGGGTGGATATTCCTCATATTTACATGGAATTTAATATGAAAGCGGATAGTTTGGATTTTCAAGATTCATCCTTCACAAATGGAAAATTATTTAGCAAAAAAAAGGGTGGATGGAGCTTATTGGAATGATTTTGCCATTCCCCTTTACTAATTTTGTGATTTTAGTTTTGTGGTTTTTTTTGGGTAAATGGCTCTTCTTCCTCTTTAGTTTTTGGTTGTAATGTAATTTTTATATTCAATCAAATATAAGTAATTTTTTATTGAGTTTAAAAAAAAAGCTTCACCTCTTTAATTAACTTGTAAGTAGTTTTTTGAATTTATAAGATGTTTTTAGATATGCCACTATTTTTACGTACCAATCAAATATTCAAAACATATGTTTTTACCAATATAAAATTTTGAAGTTTTATTTGGACTCAATCACATACTTAAAACATAATTTTTTTACAAATATAAAATTTTGAAGTTTTATTTCCGCTCATTTTGAGGGGAGAGTCACATTAAAATGTGAGGGAAGAGTCACATTAAAACATACATTTACTTAATATACCAAGTAATAATAGGAAAAAATGTCTTACGTTACTTATAACACAAAAAAATGTTTTTAAATGTGTATAATATGTATTTATAATGATCTTTTCAAGTTCATGAAAAAATCATTCTAGTTGTCATAGATTAGGTTCAATGGCAATGTGGTTGTCATAGGTTAGGTTCAATGGCAAAGTTGTTGTAGACATGATGGACATGAGTATAAAATGCAATTATGTTTCTCTATTTTAAATTAAAATGTGTGGAGCAAAGCATTCTTACAATTTGGAGTTCCCATTAGCCAAGTAGTCACCACCAACTTGCTATTGGAAATAATGCTTACATTAGTAATTAGTTCGAGTCTGTTTGAGTTTTTTGAGATATTATGATGCAGGAGCATCTCCCACATCAAGCGAGCCAGTGCAGAAGCGGAGGACAACTGGACAAGCCAACACAATTTTTGAAATAACCTTAAAGTTGTTGCGCGTTCTTAAATGAACCATTAAGAAAAGGTGCACTTGTATAATGTAAATGGACCTTGAGCGGATTGCTATCGTCCTTAGAAGGTAGACGACATTTAAGATAGTTAATGAAAAGTAGATAGAATTTTTAATTCTAGATTTGATAGCTTTAGAGCGCAAGAGGGAAACGGGATATAGACACCCTCATTGTGCATTGTAACATTATTGGAATTAGAAGCATTTGAGCAAGAGAAAGCAGAGAGTTGTGTAAGAACACTCATGTACAAATACTTGAATTAATAGAAGAGATTGATTCAAATCCATGGTTTTGTGTCTGTTCTCTGTGTATTGATGTTGATATGCTCATGAATGTTTGTTTCTTGTTATACATTTTCTTTTATATGTGTATATGATTTCATGTGTGAATTGAAGTCTGAGAGGAAGACAGAATGAGTTTCAATTGTTTCTCTATTTGAGCCAGAGACTTCCTGCAAGGAGTGCAGTTGAAGTGTCCACAAGGAGTGCGTTGACAGAGGTTTCAGATAGAGATAACTTTTGTTCTCCTTCATTCAGAAGGTGCAGTTGGGCACAGGAGCCGTGCAAGGAGTGCGCAGGCTGGGTAAAAGTATCAGGGTTGCGAACTTGAGTGAAGTATTGAAGGACTGTTACTGTAGACATGTGCAGAGTCGAGGGACTTCAACACTTAGACGTGGTTGAAGGTTTGTCGTTAGGAGTGCGTGCAAGAGTTCCTAAAGGACTTGGAAGTCGTGGGAAAGCTCAGGAGGAATAGGCCTTCGAATTCGTGGAAGGATAGCATAGGAAAGATGCGACTTAAAGTTCATAAGAGGCATCGCAGGTTTGCGAGCAGGCAGACGAGTTCTTTGGAAGAACACTTAGTCATTTCATAGATTTTCCTCGAGAAGAATGGACGGACGAAATTCTCCGAGGAGATTTTGCGAAATCCCATGGGCCGTTAGATCTTAAGGACAAGAAGGGAAGATACGTGAGTATTTACAAAGGGTTCAAAGCTCAGGACAGATAGAGTTGTTAATCCAAGCCAGCCAGGGCCATTGGATCATTTGTGAAATCGCCTATCGGGATTTTGTGAGAGAAGAGTCAAAGATTTAGTAACGGGAATCGCAAAATTGCGAGGCACGATATCCTAATGGCTACGTAAGCAGTGGGGGACCATAGGAGTTGGTGACGTGGACAGGTGGCGCGAGTCATCAGAGTTTCGCAGCGAGAAGTCTTGAACTCACTGCTTTAGGATTCGCGATATAGCGAACTCTGAAGTGTCGATGGAGTGAAGCGGCAATTGAATAGTCCATTCGTGCGTGTGTCGGAGTTTCGGCATATCGGGACTCGGGAATCGGAGAACCGAGTTGCTTGATATTGCGAGTGGCGAAATCGTGATAGAGCAGAAATCTCGAAAGGATAAAGATAAGGTCAACGTTGACTGAAGTATCGGGTCTCGGCGATCCGAGAGTACAGTGTTCGACCTTTGAACTCTCGAAGCTGCGGGTTCCGATCCTCCGATAAGTAAAGGAAGGGGATCGTGTGAGAGTTTTTTGGGTGTAGATTTCCCGATAGGGGAATAGAAGAACGTTTCAGTTCTTCGGGCCGAAAGGAAGTGAAGATCCTGTGTGTGCATGGACCTTCCAACCTGCGGGTGGTGAAGGGGTTGCGTTGCTATCAGTTTGGTATCAAGGAACAAAATGATTCTTTTCTTTCTGTAGCACAGAAGAGAAGAGGATTTCACTATGTTGCCAAGAAGAGATAGACAGTCACCCGATCCA
Organism: Picea glauca; assembly: GCA_000966675.3. Lineage (NCBI taxonomy): Eukaryota > Viridiplantae > Streptophyta > Pinopsida > Pinales > Pinaceae > Picea > Picea glauca. The sequence goes on along the minus strand of JZKD02S1974339.1, from coordinate 28,444 downwards.
GAGGATAGGGAAATGTTGTGACGAAGAGGCAGGAAAATGGAAAATCTAGCCATAGAGAGACAAATGCGTGATGTCCGAGCCAGACTTGAAGACATGGAGGCAGCGTAAAGATGCACAGCCAGTGCAGGGGATCTTAGTGATTCCGAAAGAGAAACTGAGGCTGAACGTGAAGAAGAAGTTGCAACCAAAGATGCATCAAGCGAGCGTTTGATCAAAGCTATTGCTAGGATGGGTGCAAGAGCGAAGATGGACATTCCAATTTACGAGGGAAACTTGGATGCAAAGGAGCTTCTAGACTGGATTAGAGATCTTGACACAGACTTCGACTATGAAGATTTCAAAGAAGATAAGAAATTCAAGAATGTTGTCACATGCTTGAAAGGACATGCAACATTGTGGTGGGATGAACTACAAGCTGACAGATGCTACAAGGGTAAGAAAAAGATTAAAAGCTGGGACAAGATGATCGCGAAGATGAAGGCGAAATTCATCCCAATGGACTATCAAATTACTCTATTTAGGAGAATGCAGAACCTAAGACAGAAGCTGATGACAGTGAAAGAATACACTGAGGAGTTCTATAGACTGAACATCAGAGCAGGTCATCGGGAGAGCGATGATGAAAAAGTTGTCAGATATATGAATGGCCTGAGATATGATATCCAGGACAAGATGAGCATGGTAACTGTTGGAACAGTGGAAGACACTTATCAGATGGCTCTGAAAGCAAAGAAGAAGCTGAGAAGAAAGCAGAGTCAGAGGGGTCGAGGCAGAAGTCAGCCCAGAGGCAAATCAATTGCCCAGGATAGAACTCAGAAGCCCAAGGAGGAATGGAAGAAACCTCAGACTCGTACTGAGAGAGGTGGAACCTCACAGAGAGGGCCATATGTTGAGCAGAGAGGGCAGCATAATGAGCAGAGAGGAGATTATGCTGACAACAACACTTTTCCTCGTACTAGAGGTAGAGGAAGAGGAAGAGGTCGAGTAATCACATGCTTCACATGTGGAAAGAATGGGCACAAGTCTTACGAGTGTCCAGAGAAAAATAAGGACATTGGAGAATCTCACATCACCGAGGCACATAGGCGGGATGTTGAGGTAGAATATGCAGAAGGCGGAAGATCGCTTATGATGCGAAAAGTCCTTTTGACACCCGAGAAGGAGGTGGAAAGTTCATTCCAAAGGACTAGACTTTTCAGGACTGCTTGCAAGACCAAAGACAAGGTATGCAAGGTCATCGTAGACAGTGGTAGCACGGATAATCTCGTTTCTACGGAGATGGTAGAGAAGCTAGAGATGGAGACGGCTGATCATCCAAGCCCATACAGAGTTTCGTGGCTACAGAAAGGACACCAGGTAACTGTTACTAAACAATGCTTGGTTGAATTCAAGATAGGAGGATATAATGATAAGATCTTATGTGATGTCATTCCTATGGATGTTTGTCATCTATTGCTGGGTATACCATGGCAATATGACATAAATGTGATTTATGATGGGAGAATGAACACATACACCCTGGAGAAGAATGGGAGGACACACATGTTGCTTCCGATAAAGGATAAGGAGGTGAAACTGGAGGTAAGAAACACTGTACTTCTCATGAGTGGGAAGGAACTTCTTACAGAGGTTAAGAAGAAGGAGGACCCACAATTCTTTGTAGTCAGGAAGCTGAGGATTTTTCTGACTAGCACAAGAGTGGATGATTTACCAGATGAAGTTCAGAAACTGCTGGAAGAGTTTGCTGACATCATAGTGGACGAATTACCTTGTTCGTTACCACCGATGAGGAGTGTGAGTCATCATATCAATCTCATACCAGGATCCAGTTTTCCAAACAAATCCATGTATAGATTGACGCTGCAGGAGAATGAAGAGGTTAAAAGGCAGGTCCAGGAGTTGTTGGACAAAGCTTTGGTCAGAGAAAGATTGAGTCTGTGTGTTGTTCCAACATTACTCAGTCCGAAGAAATATAGAGGTTGGAGGATGTGTACTGACTCAAGGGTGATAAATAAGATAACCATTAGGTACAGATTTCCATTGTCGAGGATGGATGATCTGATGGATTTCTTGAGTGGAGAAAAATTCTTTTCAAAGATTGATTTGAAAAGCGGATATCACCAAATTCGCATGAGAGAAGGTGATGAATGGAAGACAACATTCAAAACAAATGAGGGTTTGTATGAATGGCTTTTTATGCCATTTGGCTTAACAAATGCGCCAAGTACCTTCATGAGGTTGATGAATGAATTCCTGAGGGAGTTCATCGGAAAATTTGTCATTGTGTATTTGTATGACATACTGATTTATAGTAAATCAGTGGAAAAACACTTGAAGCATTTGGCTACAGTGATGCAGAGACTATAGTAGGAGAAGCTGTTGATAAATATGAAGAAGTCCTCATTCATGAAGACAAAGCTCATTTACTTGGGGTTTGTTATTTCTGCGAATGATTTGAGGATGGATCCAGATAAGGTGGAGGTATTCAAGAATTGGCCATCACCTAATAACATATTCGAGGTGAGAATTTTTCATGGATTGGCTAGTTTCTATCGAAGGTTCATCAGGAATTTCAGTGGAATTAGTGCAGCAATGATGGATATAGTGAAGAAGCGACATAAGTCGTTTCAATGGACAGCAGAGGCTGAGAAGAGTTTTAACCTGTTGAAGAGGAAAATCACGGAACAACTAGTTTTGGTGTTGTCAGATTTCCTAAAGACATTTCAGGTGAAATGTGATGCAAACGGATTTGCAATAGGGGCAGTCTTGAGTCAGGAAGACAGGCCGATATCATATTTCACCGAGAAGCTGAATGAGGCAAAATTGAAGTACTCCACGTATGATAAGGAGTTTTATGCTATCATACAGGCATTGAAGAAATGGAGGCATTACTTGATCCCGAAAGAATTTGTCTTGTACAGTGATAATCATGCACTACAGTTTGTGACTCAATAAGAGAAGTTGAATCAAAAACATGCCAAATGGGTTGAGTATATGCAAAATTTCACTTTTGTGACTAAGCATATTTCTGGTACTGCTAACAAAGTTGTTGATGCTTTGAGCAGGAAGTGTTTGTTGTTGCAGGAGTTCAGAGTCAAAACGTTGGGTTTTGATGATCTCAGGGACATGTACAAAGATGATCTAGATTTCCAGGAGGCGTATGAAGCAGCTGAGAATCCAATTCTTAGAGATAGAAGCCCTTGGATAAACTACATGATCCAAGAAGGATTACTGTTCAAAGGCAATCAACTGTGTATTCCGAAATGCTCCATGAGGGAGAATCTATTGAAGAAAAAACACAGTGGAGGATTGGCAGGACATTTTGGCCATGACAAAACATTCGTGAAGCTGAGAGAATCATACTTTTGTCCAGGGATGTGATCAGAGGTCAAGAGATTTGTGGACAGATGCAGAATTTGCCAGCATTCTAAGGGAAGGAAGAAGAATGCAGGATTCTATCAACCATTGCCCATACCAGAAAGGTCGTGGTTTGTGATTAGCATGGATTTTGTATTGGGGTTGCCAAGGACACAAACAGGTGTTGATTCAATCTTTGTGGTAGTGGATAGATTTTCCAAGATGGCACATTTCATCCCATGTCAGAAGACTAGTGATGCGACTCACATCACGAACCTGTTTTTCAAAGAAGTCATTCGACTTCATGGCTTGCCGAGGAGCATTGTTTCAGACCGAGACACGAAATTCATAGAGCATTTTTGGAGGACCTTATGGAAGAAGTTGGGAACTAACTTGTTGTTTAGTTTAACATATCATCCTCAGACGGATGGACAAACGGAAGTGGTCAACAAAAGTCTAGGAGACTTGCTGAGAAGCTTGGTGACAAAACACCATAGCCAGTGGGACAGTATATTACCGCAGGCATAATTTGCATATAATGACTCAGTGAATCGGAGCACAGGACAGAGTCCATTTCAGATTGTATATGGCATGCAGCCGAGGGGAGTTTCTGAACTGAGAGATTTAGAACAGACTGCTACTGGGAGCGCTAGTGTAGAGGAATTTGCAGAAGCGATGAAAGAACTTCACAGTCAGGTGAAGGAGCGACTGTTGAAATCAAGCCAAGAATATAAGCGTAGAGTCGATCAGCACAAAAGACAACTCCAGTTTGAGGTTGGTGATCTGGTTCTAGCACATTTGAGGAAGGAAAGGTTCCCGATAGGAACATACAATAAGCTGAAGATGAAGAAAATCGGACCATGTAGGGTCTTGAGAAAATTCGGGGACAACGCTTATGAGATTGAATTACCCGATGGGATCGAAATATCTCCGATATTCAATATCTCTAATTTGTACCCGTATAAGGTTGGAGAAGTAGAGACTGGATATGAGCAACCAGTGATCCAGTGGATGAAACAATTACCAGTTTTAGAAAAGCCACAGATGGAGTGCATACTGGATAAGAGAGTGAGCAAAAAGACCAAGCGAAAGAAATACTTTGAGTATCTGGTCAAATGGAAGAACCATCCAGTTGAAGATGCCAGCTGGGAGACTGAAGCAGAAATATAGAAGCATGGATCTACCATGCAGGAGCTCATGGACAGGATCCCATGAAAATTTTCAAGCGAGGGAGTATGATGCAGGAGAATCTCCCACATCAAGCAAGCCAGCGCGAAAGTGGAGGACAGCTGGACAAGCTAGCACAATTTTTGAAATAACCTTAAATTTGTTGCGCATTCTTAAATGACCCATTAAGAAAAGATGCAATTGTATAATGTAAATGGATCTTGAGTGGATTGCTCTCATCCTTAGTAGGTAGATGACATTTAAGATAGTTAATGAAAAGTAGATAGAATTTTTAATTCTAGATTTGATAGCTTTAGAGCGCAAGAGGGAAACGGGATATAGACACCCTCATTGTGCAT
>JZKD02S1974328.1:51041-63621 GCA_000966675.3 Picea glauca | reverse complement strand
ACCTTTGGAATCAAGCTTAACACATTCAACCTTCCTTAGGTTAAAACATTGCATCTGCATGAACCAATCGAGATAAAAAACATACGTTCTACATAGAAAGAGATAACTAGTGGAACGAAAATGAAAACATTTCAATGTGAAAAGAGATAGGAATCAAATGGATACTTATACTTATTCTTATACTAAGAGGGGGGGTGAATCAATATACGATACCTTTTTTTTTTGTTTTTTTATAAGTAAGATTGTATAAAAGTCTGTCAAAATCAAAGAGTACACATAATTTCCATGGTTTCAAGTTGTAAACACAGAGCTGCTCTGAGGGGAAACGAACCCAGCCAGTCAAACCACTTCATAACTGAAGTCTTAGACTGTTACTGACGCAAAATAGAATTCAAAATTTGGGCCCCTATCGGTGGTCGTTACAACTGTGCAAGGTATAGACAACATGACAATAATATCCATGGACAAATGCATAAAAGGTAGCCATGCACATGGAAAAACATCAGACATAAACAACAGACGACACTGATATGGGCTATAGTGCGGCCATGCAAAAGGCGCCAAATGTTGTGTCCCCAGGAGGAGGTGGCTCCTCCTCAACTAGTTTCCCGTCCAGTTGCATGGTGTCCTCCATTTGTGGTGGCACGTGCTCTTCCTTCTGGATTTCCTCCGACCGAGATGGAAGCCTATGCTCCTTGTGGTCTGCCTCTGTGTGGCCCAAAGTTTCCAGTGCCAACACTAGTTGAGCTGTTGTTGCTTCTATTGGTTGAGTTTTTGCTACTTGGGTTGCCTCTGCTGGGAGGTGATGAGAACCCTATAACGAGGAGAGAAAATGCAGGAGTTGAGAGGCTTTGTCATCCAGGGTCTCTAGGCAGAACCTGAGGTCATCCATGTCCTAACGTAGGTCGAATACTAGGCTCTGCACCAGTGCAAGGCTAGTTTTCCACTCGCATTATGGATCAACATTGGAACCAACTCGATATTGGGGCGACTGTCGTGAATTTTTACTGGCCTCCGAACCATCCATTTGAAATTGAGTGTCGTGAGGCTGGTCTTGAAGCGACTGGGTGGCTGGAGAGTTGGGAGGAGCCAAAGGGCCAAATTTCTTGAAGGTCCTGGGTTGTAATTCAGTGAGGCCCCTGAACAGTCCAACCCCTCCATTCTTTTGGCAAGGGACGCAACAAGGGGTGGGAGAGAAGTGGGACTTTGAATCAGCTGTGCCAAGGAGGAGGATGACATGGCCAAAGAGGAGGAGGATAACAGGGAGGGAGTAGGTGGGGGATGGAGGGCCAGGCATGGTCGGTTTGGCTACCAGGTTGACCCGCGTTTCGAATTCCCTCATAGATGAGGCATCTCTGGGACACTGGGAGAGAGAAAATGTGCCAAGAACAGGCCATGAGAGGATAATAGCAAAACAGGGAAAGGTCGGGCAGGAGGCCAAGCTCTGAGAATAACAACTAGGAACAAATGGGTCATCTAGAGTCGTTGGAGCAATTGAAATAGGTCGGGGAGCTGGTGAGGTTCCATAAATGGCCGCATGTGTAGAGTAAAGGTCGAGCGAGGGTGTTGGTCCGTAGAAGGGAAGTGAAGGTAGAGCATGGCACACAAAGAGTAATGGCGCCCTGCCTCGAGAGAGAAGAACTTAAATTCATGAGGAAGGTGGGAGGGAGTGGCACGAAGTCGTCATTTGGTCGGCGCCACAAAGGATCGCTCCTGGATGCTCTTCTCGATGCATGTGCTCCACTAGCACCCGATCCGAGGGTATACAATACCTTTTAATTTAAATCAAAATTCATCAATAATTCATTAACATTAAAATATTAAATGCATGTAAACTCAAATCACAGTACACAGAGTTTAATTTGGTAACCCTTGTGGGAGAAAACCACAAAATATTATCTTTATAAATGTTTGTATGCACCAACCTGAATATTTTCCAGGTCCTAACAAGTGGCCAAATAGGGTTATCTTTGACCTCAATTTGGCTCTAAGTTTAAACTATCAAACAAGGGTTTGTTGCTTTTTTATAATAGAAAATTGTTCAGTAACTTATTTTTTGTTCTGTTACGGTTACATTGGCCATATATGTGCTCTATCATGTAGTTTTTTTCACAAGATGTTAGCACATGCATACCATAAACTATGTAACACACCTAGAGATATTTTAGAGCTGAAATAATGTTGTTCTAAACAATAACATACATGAAAATGAACATAGGTATTTTTGGTCAACATGACCCTGGATAAACCCCCCTCCGGGAAAAGCAGTTTGGAATATGAGTGTATACATGTGGAGTAAAGAAGGTGGAATACAAAAATTACAATAAAAAGATGAACCTCATACAATAACAGCTTGAACCAAACTAAAACACAAGTCCAAATGATGAAGATGTTCCCTAGGATGGTGCGCCCTCCTCACAAGTTGTTGACATCACTGAACTAAAGCACTCTGCCAACTAGAAGCTCCGATGGGGAAACCCTCCCACAGTACTCTGAATCTATGTTGTAGCTCTCCATTCAAATTTTCTTCATTGTAATTGGATCTCTATAAGTCCTCTCTGCTGTCAGTGCACCCTCCTCACCAAGTGCGCCCTCCTCCAAGCAAGATCAACTCCAAAAAATAAATGAGGGCCTAAGATTTTTGGTTGCCTCCACGAATAGAAGCGCCCAAGATTTCATCAACTCTAGCCTCCAACCTCATCCTCATTCTCTCTCTCAAACTATCCAAGTGAACAAATAAGTGAATGAGCTCTCCTTTTCCCTTTGCACCCCTCTTAAACCTCCATAAGGAAACCTAAAACTTGGATGGATGAGATCATCCCATCTCATGTCTAATCAAAGGTTGAGATAATCCCATAATAATATCACTCTCAAACCCATTTTGGTTTAAGTTCCCTAAGTTCACTTTATGTTCTTAATTCACCCACAAAGTGAATTAATAGTCATTTAGGCTAAAATGAACAAATTTCACTTTTGACTTAAATCTCCTAAGTCGGAGTGAAATTAGACATAAAGTACAAGGAGAAAAGTACATAGTAATTCCCACATGTGTTTAGGATCTCACAAACACATAGGAAACACTTCCCAAGGTACATAAATCTCAACACTCCCTCTTACCGAGGAAAGTGTTTCTCACCAAGCCCATCTTGTCTCTAAAGTAGACATGTTTTCCCCTTGGCAGAGCCTTGGTGAGGATGTTTGCAATCTACTCATCAGTCGATATATATTTTAATTGTATTTACCCTCTCTGAATCCAATCCCTAATGAAGTGATATATGATCTCAATGTTCTTCAACCGGTCATGGAAAACATGATTCTCAAAGAGTTTGATACAACTCTGATTATCGCAGTGTATGGCAGTCGATAACATCTCCTGACCAAATAACCCTACCAACATCTTACGAAGCCAAATGGCCTCGCAAGTGGCCTGATTGGCCACCATGTACTCTACCTCGGCAAAACTCAAAGCAAATGATTTCTACTTCTGGCTGAACTAGGAAACAAGTCCTGACCCCAAACCAAAGAAACACCCTAAGGCACTTTTCCTATCAGTAGCACATCCTACCCAGTATGAGTCAGTGTAGCCAACCAAACTGACCCCATCACCTTTGATATAGTCCAAGCCAAAATATATTGTCCCAACAATGCACCTCAACACATGCTTTTCCCCAATCCAGTGAACACTCCTTGGCTCTACCATATGTTGGATGAGAGTGTTCATGGCAAAAAAAAAATCTAGACTAGTGTTGAACAAATACATAGGTGAACTGATCAATTGCCTATAAATTGTAGCATCTACCAACTGGGAATATGAAGCACTAATATTCTTCCATTTGGTAACCATGGGTGTCGACATAGGTCTATAGTCCTCCATTTGATATATTCTCAGAATATCTGTAGCATACTTCCCCTGCCCAAGAAATATGTGTCCCTCCTCCTGTCATACCTCCATACCTAGAAAATAGTGAATGAAACCAATGTCACTCATCTCAAACTCTGATGCAAGTCCCAGCTTGCACTCAGCTATGAGATCCTCAGCTCTTGTGATGAACAAGTCATCCACATACAGAATGAGAATGAACATGTCCTCGCCTCTAATGATGTAATAGAGGTTAGGATCAATATCGCTCTTCTCTAAGCCCATCTGAAGAAAGTATGTGTCAATAATTGAATACCATGATCTAGGAGCTTGCTTCATACCATAAAGTACCTTTCTCAAAAGGCACACATGAGTCTCCCTCTCACTCACCTCGAACCCTTGTGGATGCTCAATGTATACCTCCTCATATATAAAGACATTTAGAAATGTGGTCTTCACATCCATCTGATGTATGATCCAACCCATCTATGCCGCTATGGAAATAATACTCATGATTGAGGTGTATCTTGCAACTGGTGTGAATGTCTCATCATAATCGACTCCCTCTATCTGAGAGAAGCCTCGTGCCACAAAACGAGCATTGTGTTTCTCTATGCTACCATATGTAGTAAACTTGGTTTTGTAAAACCACCTGGAAGTCACAACTGACTTCCCCACTGGCCTCAGAACCACCTCCCAAACATTGTTGCGCACAATGGAGTCATACTCCTCTAGCATGGCCTCTCGCCAAACTTGTTGGTCCACTACTTACGCAAATGTCTTTGGCTCAGTATCTGAGATACTCGTCACTAAATTGAAATAGGATCCAAGTCTCACTAGAGTTATACTCTCTCTAAACTATCTCTTGGGCTCTCCTATGTTCTCCTTGGCCTCCTTCAAGGTCTCTTGAAACCATATAGGTCTACTCTTCCCTGAAGTAGTCAATGGAGAAGTAAGAGCTCCCTGCCCAAGAGTATCTTCCTCAGGCCTAGTCTCAACACTCTAAGATCCTGAAGCCTCTGCCCCCTCTAACTGAACACCCTCTGAATATGACCCTGAAGTTGTGCAAGGTGACCCTGTCACCCCTAAAATTGGCGTACCAGAAACCTAAGGTTGTGCTCCCTATGAGACATCAATTTGTGCCTCTACATCATCCTCCACATTGACTCTCGACTCTATAAATCTCAGAAAATCCCTACCCTCCTCAAATATTACATCTCTTCTCACAACCAATCTCCTCAGTGATGGAATCTAGATATGGTAGGCTTTGAAAAACTCTTAGTATTTAACTAGAATCTCTTGTTGGGATGTGTGGTCTAGCTTTGTCCTCTTCTTTGAGGGGACATGAGAATAGGTCAAGCACCCAAATATCTTAATGTGCTCGACATCAGGCCTCCTACCACTCAAGGTCTCCTCAGGAGTCATCTTCCCCCACATCATGTGGGGACTCATGTTCTGCAAGTAAACTATAGTAGCACTCACCTTTTCCCATAGGTAAAGAGGCAAACTTTGATCATTCAGCATAGATCTCGCTGCACCTGTGATAGCATGGTTCTTCCTCTCGGCATCCTCATTCTACTGGGGATTATAGGGTACGGTCATCTATCTTATGATTCCATTGTTAGAATATGATGGATGTGCTCGTTTAACTATAGAAAATATCACTATTGTCACCCAACCATAGGCCAAAGCCACCCCCGAGCACCTTAACCTTGACAGAGAATCATTCCAGAAGAAAACCCTAGGCTAGATAGCCTAACCAAGATAATGCATCTCTCTATCCAAGGATAGCACACCAAACAAGAGCTGATCAGAGAGTCCAAACCATAACCAAGAGATAGTCCAAGACAAAACCAAAATGTATTAGTTGTAGCAGCTGCAATGAAAACTCTCCTCCAGACTTGCACACAAACTAGCCAACTACAGTGCACACAATTGTTGTTTCTACAGTTCTGAGAATGCCTGCCAAAATGAAGACTGGCCTCCTATATTTATACTAAATATGGCAGACTGCCTAGGCCAACTTCTCATTATGGGTACTAATTCTTTAGTATATATTATTTCCTTTAGCCGACTTCTTCTCTTGGAAGCTAATAACCTAATACAAGTCATTCCATTGAGCTGACTTGTCTTCTAGGGTTATTAGCCAACTAATTAGGGTTTCTTCTTGCTTCCCAAAATATTCTAATCTCTTCAGGTTTACACATGGAGGTAAATACCTCTCGCGGCTACCATACTATCAACACTCCCTCCTAGCTAGGGAGTTATTGAAGGTAATGGTCTTGAGCACAAACATACCATTCACCCAGTAGCATCAACATAGTCGCATAGACTATCTCACGACTAGATCATGAGCACCATCATCACTATTAGTGTCATCAGTTGCATCATCTCTCGAAACCATACTCCATCTGAGTAATCAGACATGATGTTGGATAAGTCACTCACTCCACAGAGTGACACAAGAGCCATTCTTCTAATATGGACATATGTCCTAGAAGAATAAATGTCCTGAACCATTTTTCATCTGGGAAATCTTTGTCCATTGATCATCCATCTAGCTGATAATCATTTCCAACACTACTGATAGTCTTCAAGGAAATATGAACAATGTCATGCAATAGAACACAACTGTGTCTATCCATAGTAGTACACAACTACAATCTAGTGGTACACTACCACACCAAGTAGAACACAGATACTTGATCAATGACATATAGTCATAATCAGTGGAACACATCCACCACAGTATGCATCTATTGTCCAGAGACATGCAGTCTCCATAATAATCATATCATCAACCTCAAAAAAAACATTGTTATGATATAAACTGAATCATCTGGTCCATTCTTCCACTCACATCTATGAGATCTGGAAGAGTATCTTCCCTCAGAAGGTAAAACATCAATGATGAGCTATCTAGACTATTCTTCTCAAGAAAGGAAGAATAATTGTCATGATTGTTGAGCCTAGACCATTCACCTATATGGGCCATTCTGATAGTTTTAGAGTCTTTTTTGGAAACACGAACAGACATGAACCCTAGATCAATAAACTCAGATAATTTAGGAGAGAAGTAGCCAACACATGTAATTTATTTGACCAGGTAAAGATACCAGCAGTCGGTCAGATATCCATGAGATAAAAGGTAGGGAGGAGGTATTTCATGCTTTCCCTGGAGGCTTCTCTGACTATGGAGCCTCCTCGTTTTTCAAAATTATGCAGTGTGGTATTGAAATCCCCAACAAAGATAAGAAAAGTAGTTCTGGTCCAGTTTAGAAAAGTAAAAAATGAGAGCCAAAAAATTTCTTTATCTTTATTTATGGAGGGAATATAGATATTTAGGAAGGAGATGAGCTTACCAGAAGGGAGATGATGGAGAGATACCATCAACCAATTTGAGTCACTTTCCCAATATTCTTGTTGGAATATGTTGGTTTTCCATAGTGTACAGATCCCACCAGAGGCCCCCTTTGAGCCAACAACCTTTCCTTGAATTGATTTCAAAAATAAGTACTAGCTTGAAGGACATCAAAATCCTTCAATTGCATTTCCTAGAGGAAGAGGGCGTGACGATTTTCTTATCTGAGAAGATTCTTGAACATTTCTTTTTTTATTTCACTTCCAAGTCCTCTGCAATTCTAGGAAATGACCTTAATCATTTAGAATATTGTTTAGGGTTCCCCCTTTAGAGGGAGCCAAACTTCCTTCATTTCTAGTAGGTCTCATTTCCTTCCTTACGTGGATATCAAGCGTACTTTGTTTTCCCATATCTATTTCCCTTCTTGTCGATGCTTCTCGATGCAGACTGTTCGATTTTCATCCTATATTTTTGGAGGGTTGGGTGCTAAAATTCCCATAGTTTGTTTCTTCTTCTAATATTTTCTCTATTTCACCTTCCTTACTAGTGCCAGTAGAGGAGGTGGCGGGAGCTTCCTGGGATTTTGGATTAGAGGGAGCTCCCTCTTGAGGAGGAGCCTTTTTATACTGATGTGTTCCCTTGGGATTATGCTTCTTACTTTTTGGTTGTTTCCATTGATCTTGGGCTTCATCCAAGGGGCATCAGGGGGGATTTCAGACATGTTTTAGCAAAATGGCCATATTTTTGACAGATCTTGCAACTGAAAGGAAGTTGTCCGTAGTCTACTTCCTGCAAATAGGTCAAGTTATCCAATTTAAGCTTGATGGCCTCTGGGAGGCCTTTTTCCAAATCAAAATGTGGGAGGCCTTAAAGACCCTTATTTGGCCCCACCTTGTCAATATACTTGCCTAGAGAGTTTCTAATGGCCCGAATGGTTTCCTCATTCCAGTAATGAAGCGATAAGAAAGGGAGACGAACCTAGAGACACACTGCTGAAGGAATGTCATTTTTGGGGTTAAAGTATGGAGTCCATCTATTTAGATAGATCCCTCAAGCCCCCATGAAGTAGGGATCACTCCTGAAAATAAGGTCTCGGTCTTACTTCTCCTCAAAGAGGAATACAAAGAACCCTNCGAAACCATACTCCATCTGAGTAATCAGACATGATGTTGGATAAGTCACTCACTCCACAGAGTGACACAAGAGCCATTCTTCTAATATGGACATATGTCCTAGAAGAATAAATGTCCTGAACCATTTTTCATCTGGGAAATCTTTGTCCATTGATCATCCATCTAGCTGATAATCATTTCCAACACTACTGATAGTCTTCAAGGAAATATGAACAATGTCATGCAATAGAACACAACTGTGTCTATCCATAGTAGTACACAACTACAATCTAGTGGTACACTACCACACCAAGTAGAACACAGATACTTGATCAATGACATATAGTCATAATCAGTGGAACACATCCACCACAGTATGCATCTATTGTCCAGAGACATGCAGTCTCCATAATAATCATATCATCAACCTCAAAAAAAACATTGTTATGATATAAACTGAATCATCTGGTCCATTCTTCCACTCACATCTATGAGATCTGGAAGAGTATCTTCCCTCAGAAGGTAAAACATCAATGATGAGCTATCTAGACTATTCTTCTCAAGAAAGGAAGAATAATTGTCATGATTGTTGAGCCTAGACCATTCACCTATATGGGCCATTCTGATAGTTTTAGAGTCTTTTTTGGAAACACGAACAGACATGAACCCTAGGTCAATAAACTCAGACAGTATAGGAGAGAAGTAGCCAACACATGTAATTTATTTGACTAGGTAAAGATACCAGCAGTCGGTCAGATATCCATGAGATAAAAGGTAGAGAGGAGGTATTTCATGCTTTCCCTGGAGGATTCTCTGACTATGGAGCCTCCTCGTTTTTAAAAATTATGCAGTGTGGTATTGAAATCCCCAACAAAGATAAGAAAAGTAGTTCTGTTCCAGTTTAGAAAAGTAAAAAATGAGAGACAACAAATTTCTTTATCTTTATTTATGGAGGGAATATAGATATTTAGGAAGGAGATGAGCTTACCAGAAGGGAGATGACAGAGAGAGACCATCAACCAATTTGAGTCACTTTCCCAATATTCTTGTTGGAATATGTTGGGGTTCCATAGTGTAAAGATCCCACCAGAGGCCCCCTTTGAGCCAACAACCTTTCCTTGAATTGATTTCAAAAATAAGTACTAGCTTGAAGGACATCAAAATCCTTCAATTGCGTTTCCTAGAGGAAGAGGACGTGACGATTTTCTTATCTGAGAAGATTCTTGAACATTTCTTTTTTTATTTCACTTCCAAGTCCTCTGCAATTCTAGGAAATGACCTTAATCATTTAGAATATTGTTTAGGGTTCCCCCTTTAGAGGGAGCCAAACTTCCTTCATTTCTAGTAGGTCTCATTTCCTTCCTTACGTGGATATCAAGCGTACTTTGTTTTCCCATATCTATTTCCCTTCTTGTCGATGCTTCTCGATGCAGACTGTTCGATTTTCATCCTATATTTTTGGAGGGTTGGGTGCTAAAATTCCCATAGTTTGTTTCTTCTTCTAATATTTTCTCTATTTCACCTTCCTTACTAGTGCCAGTAGAGGAGGTGGCGGGAGCTTCCTGGGATTTTGGATTAGAGGGAGCTCCCTCTTGAGGAGGAGCCTTTTTATACTGATGTGTTCCCTTGGGATTATGCTTCTTACTTTTTGGTTGTTTCCATTGATCTTGGGCTTCATCCAAGGGGCATCAGGGGGGATTTCAGACATGTTTTAGCAAAATGGCCATATTTTTGACAGATCTTGCAACTGAAAGGAAGTTGTCCGTAGTCTACTTCCTGCAAATAGGTCAAGTTATCCAATTTAAGCTTGATGGCCTCTGGGAGGCCTTTTTCCAAATCAAAATGTGGGAGGCCTTAAAGACCCTTATTTGGCCCCACCTTGTCAATATACTTGCCTAGAGAGTTTCTAATGGCCCGAATGGTTTCCTCATTCCAGTAATGAAGCGATAAGAAAGGGAGACGAACCTAGAGACACACTGCTGAAGGAATGTCATTTTTGGGGTTAAAGTATGGAGTCCATCTATTTAGATAGATCCCTCAAGCCCCCATGAAGTAGGGATCACTCCTGAAAATAAGGTCTCGGTCTTACTTCTCCTCAAAGAGGAATACAAAGAACCCTAGCCGCAAACTGAATGAGACATCCTACCTTTCAAATACAACTTTCAGTTCTTGTCAATCCAAACTGCAACAAATTTCGGCAAGGGCCAAATCCCAGTGAAATGGTCGACCAATCCATGCTCCACAAACCTAAAGGAAAGATATCTCAAACCTTTGAGATTTCTTCCAACTTCTCCACAAATTTCTATTGTGCCTACTTCGGGTGCTTGAATCGAGACCTTTGAGATTTATTCCAACTTCTCCACAAAGTTCTATTGTGCCTACTTCGGGTGCTTGGGAAGGTCGACCATAAGAGAGGTGAAAGATGAAATGTTTGTGGAGGGCAGAGAGAAGAGGGGGTGGGGGGGGGGGGAGCTGAGGATTCCCCACTAGGGGAAGACACAATGTCCTAAGTGAAGGGGGCTAGGGTTATAAATGATGTTATTTTTAGTATAGCATTGAAATTGTCTATTTGTTGATTAATATTTATCGTAGTCTTTGCAGTCTTTTTTGGTTGAAAATTATGTTTTATGTTGGGCTCATCTTCTCATTCACTATCTCCATTTTTTCTTCCCTTCTAGAGTGTGACTACTTGAAATATTTTTCATTTTAAGGTCTTTTTTTTTATAAGTATAATATTAAACCCCACCTTCCTTCATTTACATTGGAACACATGATTTGATTTGCAGCTCTGATCAGGTTGTTATTTGATTTAAATGATCATGGATTGAATATGGTCTGATTCTATGTTATGTCTCATAAGTTTAGTGTTTAACTATGAAATTGGCCACTTCCAAACTTGAAACTTGGTGTGTGTTTAGCCACGAAAAATAGGGGAAACAAGTGTTGTTATCGGTATTACTCAATGGAGACGAATCCAAAAAGGTAAACAACTCATCCCTTAAATACATTGTTTTTTCCCCACTTGAAGCTTGCTTGTAGGAGAGGGTCACAAATCCTTACATGAAAATGATAGTCCCAAATCATGAATTCAATGTTGTTGGGATTATAAAATGCATATGATAGTCCCAAATCATGAATCATAAATTCTCTTATAAGTTAAAAGGTATTTGGATAATTAGTTGATGATTTGGCCTTTTTACAATTTTGCTTGGTTGAAGTTTTGTGATTTAATTTTTTCTAAAATCATTCATAGATTCTTGAAAATGGGTGATTTTGATTGTTAGAATTGAATCAAAAACATTAGAAGCCCCTACAACACTCATATTATGCAATTTAACCAATTAAAATTTACAATTCCATCCAAAGAATGGGTCTCAAACTTGTATGGACAATGCCTCCCTAGATCTATTACATGGAATTTTTCTCTCCTTGACTATACACTCCCATGGATTGTTGAATTTCAGGTATCACGACAACTTGTTAGAATAGATATTCTCTTCTTTACAAGTTACAGTGGAATGAGTGTGTTTTAAAAAATGCTCATTTCACTCAATATGCTAAAACTTTGATATGTGTAAAGTTGCACTTGCATGTCTAGGTCTAGATTAGAGAAGTGGAATTGGAGTTGAGTCATCTAAAACAATTGATGGAATAATAAGGTTAGCCTCATGAAATATTAAATGAGTCCCCTAAAAGTTCACTCTCTCCCTCACTCAACCTCTTTGCATCAATCTCATTGCAGGCCATTTTGCATCAATCTCATTGCAGGCCATGCCACAGGACAAGCCAATTGGTTCATATCACAATGAACATGAGATGAAGCCGTGAGTTTCATAATGAATCAAATCCTTCTCAACTATTAAACAACAACTATTAAGCCGTGAGTTTCATCCTGGATTTTTGAAGGGTTGGGTTCTAACATTCCCATAGTTTATTTCTTCTTCCGATCTTTTCTCTATTTCACCCTCCTTACTAGTGCTAGTAGAGGAGGTGGTGGGAGCTTCCTGGGATTTTGGCTTAGAGACATCTCCCTCTTGAAGAGTAGATTTTTTAGACTGATGTGTTCCCTTGGAGTTCTTCTTCTTACTTTTGGGTTGTTTCCATTGATCTTGGGCTTCATCCATAGGTGAATCAGGGAGGATTTCAAACATCTTTTCGAAAAATGGTCATACTTTTGACAGATCTTTCACTTGAAAGGCAGTTGTTCATAGTCTACTTCCTGCAAATAGGTCAAGTTATCCAATTTAA
>JZKD02S1974328.1:16361-32608 GCA_000966675.3 Picea glauca | reverse complement strand
CCTTGAAAAGGACAAGAGAAAACTCTCATGAAATTAGGCTAAGTCCTAAATCGGATTGAAAACCTTGAGAAAACCCATGTATTGAGCCTAAAGGAATCACAACCGTTGAAATTGGCAGAGTGAATAGATCCTAACCCTTCATCAAGGTAGTTTACGATGCCTATAAAGTATGTACCTCAATTTAATGAGAGTTGTTGATGTATCGAAGGGTGGCTATGGTGGATTATAGACCATTAGATCATCACAACAATTATTGTCAGAGTTCAATGACATATAAGGGCCAGTATCATCACAACTGTTGATTTCGGCATGGAGATTATATCTCAATTGTAAATCGTATGGGTGAGTATCATCGTAGTCTAATGGTTACAATAAACTTGGATGCCTGAAGTGGAGACACTCTAATGGGAATGTCTGAGGGAAAATCTGGGCCTTTTATTGGTGGACGACCTATGAATGACCTCTGTCATAGATCATCGTGGGTCTCGCTTAAGTGATATTGAGAGGAGGGGTGACGTCAATGTGATGTGTCATGCTGACAAGGAATGCTAGCATGTCCAGGGGTTGATATGTGGCAGCCTGATATTTGAGGGAAGGGCCAAAGGAGAGTCTCTTTTGGATTGTACCTTGGGACAAGTGTATTCAAATATAAACTATCATATCCATAGGATTGAGAAATATTGACCATCCTTCACAAGATACAGTTCGAAGTAAGTTATAGTCTCGAAGGAGAAGCACTCTGAAGACAAATCTGGACTATTAATCGAAAGTAGAACAAGACCCGATCCTAGTTAGCCATCGTAGGATGTTGTTTGGAGTCAATTGCAGAGGGAGATGTACTCTAAAGGAGGAAATTCAAGGGAAGACTTAGGTCGTTGATCTATCATGATTAGAGAAGCTTCGAGAGGATATCTAGACTGTCGATCTTCCAAGATCAAAGGGAATTAATAGATTATATGGATCATTGACCTTTAGTTAAGGGCTCAAGAGGATGATGTGGATAGTGCCACATGTCAAGCATAGAAGGTGCCATGCGACATAGAGAATTGACAATTGTAGGTGATCTTCTGTGGTAAGTGTGAATGCCATGTGTTAGGTGGAGATGGTGCCATGTGTCATGCAAATATGATGTCTCATTTCAAGAGGATATCGAACCTGCAGGTGAAAATCCGATAATATCTGGGTCATTCGTCAAAGTTCGAATATTGGAAAGGTCGTGTATCGATCAAGAAGGACGATGAAGATGAAGGCATCGATGATGGGACGAGATTCGTTGATATGTTGTTGACAAGAGTTGATCTCCTCCATTGATTTTTTTCATGACTAGATGATAAAGGAAAGAAGAGACAACATCATCATGATGTGAGGGTGCCATCATGGAAACCAACATGTCCAAGTAGTGACAAGTGTCACCAAGGGATTGGCCATCGGGATGAAGGTGTGTCCTAATGGATGAGGAGTCTGTTTGGGATCTTTCTTTAAACTGTGACCTTTATATCTGTCGGGGGATACCCTTGGGAAATTTGGACCGTACATTCTTGGTGTATTGTCGTTAGAGGTGGAAGAATGGCAGTGCTTAATGAAAGCACCTAATGCAGATGACGACAAGGAATCGATGACAACGAGAACCGAGGATCTATGAGAGGTTGGAGTTCATCTCCACTGTAGGTCTGTAAGAACCCTTAAAAATAATAAAGTGGACGATGACACCATGAGTGGCGTGGCATGTCAATAAGGCATCCAGGGTGTTCCCAGGGTGATGGGTGTCACATTTTGGTGGAATGATGAGACACAAATGTCTTTGAGGTCCATAAAGGACCTTAATTCCTAAACCATGATCCATACCATTGGATCCATCAATCAAGATATCTCAACCATACGTTGGCAGAGTGTCGATGAAATTATGGAGAGGAAAGTTGACAACCGTTGATATCGTCAGAGATGATCATGACTATTGATCTCGTCAGAGACGATCACGAATGTTGACATCGTCAAAGAAGATCATAATCATTGATCTCGTCAGAGACGATGACGATGATATATGAATCATCATATCTAGATGTATCATCATTGGGGCACAAAGGTCAGACCTATTAGATGTTGGTTAGGAGCGTCGACGATGACATGAGCTTGCAATTTTCGAGAGTCATCAATTTTGTCGGAGAAGCTATGATGATGAGATATGAACCATTGATTTTATATGTATCATCATCGGGATATGAAAGATTAGCATGGCTGAGTGTTTTCCAAAATGTCGATGACAATATTGGATATAGGAAAAATTGACCCTTTTTTATTAGTGTAAGAGTGTGGTGTGGAAACAACCGTCGATCCATGGCAGGTTCCACGTGACCAATGTAAGAATCAATTATGGGAGGATGATAACCCCCATGCCAGTGGGGATATCTGATGTGAGAATATCCGTAGGATGCTCTTCCCATGGACAATGGGATCGGGCATAGTCCCGATACAGATCGTTGTCGAAAATTTTAGTGTTGGAATGTTTGAGGCTCATAAGGAGAAAAACCACGGAAACGACAAAGAGAGGTAAAAGGATTGGGTGCATGAAATTAATATGCTCAGTGGAAGATGCCACGTCGGATGGCACAAGTATTAAGATTCCATGGGGGTGCCATGTTACAGTGAGATGGCCTTGAGCCAATGGGGGCCCAATAAATTCAGGAGGCCATAAAGTTTCATCCATAACTCGGTTTGAGGCATAATGAAAATCGTTGGAAATCTATTGATGAGTAGAAGACAATGGTGCCCTCGAGAAGAGGTATCGAGATGACTGAGAAAAGTGAAATTTCAATACCCCATCCCTTAAAAGGGTACTTAGGGGTTTGGGTCTATCACAAGTTGGGTGGTGGATCAACCAACCCAGTTTTCGACTACGATTTGAACGCATGGACAGTTGGGTCAAGCATCCTTGTTGAGATTACTCGATAACATGGATTTGGCAGAGTCATCTTTAACAAATGATGGTTATATGTGGACAATATCTTCCCGATTCTATGGAAGTTGGTTATATATTGAGGTTATAAATAGTATACCCCTTGGGTCATTATTATTAAGTGATCAAGTTGATATCATATGGAGGTATCAATATCCAATATTCATTGTGATGTTCTGATCACAATGCTCTTTTCTTAAGTGTTGTAACCATGTTTTTAGACACCACCTTTGTCTTTGAAATTTTTTATTCCCTCTTCGATTATCTACATAATTGTCTGTTTGTTTTGTTACAGCTTCCACCCCTTTCCCCAACATGGAATCATAGTCGATCATTTGAAACCTCGCCTATTATCTATAAACCTTGCAAATTTGAATATGTTGTGTGATTGACTCTAGTCCGATGGTTTTCCGATTGGGACCTTTGAAACAAAACTTTATGTCTAGATATAAAAGAAGGTTTTGAAGATTGATCATTTTGTTCTGAAAAAATCAAATTATATAGTATGAGCACTAGATATGTAAAACCTGCTAAAGAGAAAAGGATTGTGGCAGTATATGAACATTGTGATTCTAGATCATATAGATGACCAAGAAAAGTTCATTGTTGATGGAAATAAGGATGGGGACGTGGGGGTCATCATGACCTCTATCTCTTGGAAGATTCATTTTCAACTCACTGAATCAACTGCCCTCATCAATTCTGGAAGAAGATGAAGTTGTTGTTTGATCAAGTCGACGAGAGACATGTCGTGCAGTTGGAGAAAGAGTTGATCTCTCTTGATCCTCAATATTTTGATAGAATAGAGGATTATTTGGCATGTGTCAAATAAATCCAATTGAAATTGGGAGAATTTGGAAAGAACTATCAAAATAAGGATGGACAACTCATTGAGTTGGTCCTGATGAATTTGAGAACACCATTCAGCATGTTCATGTTGAATTTCTGCACCAAATGGAAAGCATGCAAGGAAGATGGTAAGGATTACACCTTTGAATATTTTTTTGTCCTTTTGATTACTGATCAACACAAATTTCTTGAAGAAGGTAAGTTTCGTGGTAAACATCAATCCCACTTGTTCAAGGGAAAGAGAAAGTCAGATACCAGGGATAGAGTATGGTTTGATACCTCTACACATAGACCTGGATGGCACGAACATAAACTTAAGGGAGATAGACATTCACCCCAACAAAGTCGAAATAAGAAGACATGTAAATATTATGGAAAGACTGGAGATGTCAAAAAATTCTAATATAATAAGAGAGACGATTTAGAGGAGAAGGTCAAATTCCTGGAAGGAAACATGTCTTATGAATGCCAACCCGCTGATAATTTCACCTTCCAAGTCAGAACTTCTAACGTCTTGTTGTCTCATTCTATGCAGAATGAATGGGTAGTTGAATCTAGGGGCACTCATCACATGTCTAAGGCTTCCTCCTTGTTCACATGGTTGGATGAAGCTAAGGAGAGGAAGATGTATGTTACTGATGATTTTTCTTTGGATATTGCTAGTCAGGGTGATATTACCTTTCAACATGGGAAAATTGTTGATGTCTATCATGTGCCAAATTTGAATGCCAATCTGTTGTCTATTTATCAGTCAACACAGACAAAAAATATTGTGGAATTTTGGCCAGATCATTTCTATTTTCATGATTTGAAGAAAGGTAAGTCAATTTTCGATGGAGGGATGCTCAACCTAAAGGCCATTTTTTATAAATTATATGAGATGAATCGACCGGACACTAAATCGAATGCTCTTATTTCTCACACTTATGAAAGAATTCAAATTTGGAATGAATGACTTGAACACCTAAATTTTTGAAGTCTTCTCACAATGTTTCCCCCTGAAGGAGTCTGTAAGGCTGTGTGCTTAGAAATCATCATCATACACCCTTTGACTCTATCAAAGCATGGGGAGAAAAGAACCTACTAGAGATGTTTCATAGTGACGTCTGATACAAAAATATACCTTCACTAGTAGGTGCAAGGTATATTTTAACTTTCATTGATGGTTTCTCTCGTTTCACAAGGGTCTATTTTATGAAGAATAAGAACCCTGTCTTTGAAAAGTTTAAGGATTTTTGGGCCTTTGTTGAAAATCAATGTGGTTGATCCATCAAGTGCCTGAGATAAGACAATGGTGGTGAGTATGTAAATTGACCTTTTGGAGAATACCTGGTTTGATCTGGTATTGACTGGTAGTGGTCAATTCCTCACACAACTCAGTAGAATGGTGTCATAGAATGCGAGAATAATACATTATTTGAAACAGATAGATATATTTTACAGGTTAAAGATTTTCATCCTCGCTTATGAGATGAAGCGCTTTATTTTCCAAACTATCTGCTCAATCACATCTTGAATTGAGATGTTCCTTTAATGACTCTAGTCGAACGATGGTGTTGAAATGAACCTTCAGTTGACCACCTCTGTGTGTTTGGATGTATTTCTTAGGCTCATATTTCTAATTATTGCAGAAAGAATTTGGATGTAAAGAGTCATTCTTGTATCATGATGGGATACTCTTAAGAGTCGAAAACCTATCGATTGTTTGATCCTGTCAAACAAAAAATAATTATCAGTCGAAATGTATGGTTTGATGAGAAGTCTTATGGCACCAAGTTGTTGAATGACTCATCTGGATTGCTACAGGATGATACCTTTGATGTTGTCTTCGACACTGGTTCTCCTATTCTATTTTTCAGTTTCTCAATTGGATAGTCGAACCTTGTTCTTTTTTTGACTCGATTGTTGACCTCCTTGTTTAAAATTTCGTCGATCTCTGTTTCAACTAGTCTACCACCTTTGTCGATTGAAAAGTATTTGACTTCTGATCAACCTACTATAGTGAACCAAAGTTCACATGTTTCTTGTCTACCCATATGGGCTTCCAAGACAATTGAAAATGTTGGACTTGATGTCGGTGATGTTTCCTCTAGATGACAAACTTGAAGTCAAAAAAAACATGCCAACGTTTCCTTGATGACTCGTGTTCTTGAAAATTATGATCTTGTTTCCTACTCGGATTCTCAAAGACGACCAGAATGGGAACATGCTATGTAGATAGAAATTGATTCTTTGTTGAAGAATCACACTTGGGACTTAGTTCCCCGATTGCAAGGAAAAAACATTGTGAAGTGTCAATGGGTGTACATAACCAAATTCATCTCTGAAGGTGTTTTTTAGTGACATAAAACATTCCTTGTTGTGAAGGGATTTTCTCAACAAGAAGGTATCGACTACACTAAGACATTTTCCCCTGTTGCAAAGATGAAATTTTTTCTAGTGATTCTTTCTCTTGCTACTCGTTTTGGATGGCAAATCCATTAGATGGATGTGAAGAGTGCATTTCTTCATGGTGGCCTATTTGAATAAATTTTCATGGAACAACCACCTAGTTTTGTGACATATTCTACCTTGGTTTTTTTACTCAAGAAGTCGTTTTATGGTTTGAAGCAGGCTCCCTGATCTTGGCATGCTAAGATCAAAATTTTCTTTCTTCGACTTGGTTTCAAACGTTGTGAATCTAATCACAACTTTTATGTACTCCATACCAATGGAGTCACTTTGATTGTTGTTGTATATGTATATTATCTTCTCATTACTGGAAATAATAATGATATCATCCTTAGATTGAAGAAAGAACTTGTTGTCTCCTTTGACATGACATATCTTGGTACTCTACATTATTTTTAGGGTCTTAAATTATTATCTCTATGTGATGGATTTTTCATTTCTCAATCTAAATATGTGATGGGTATTTTGACACATTTTAAGATGGTTGATTGTAAGACTTTTGATACTCCTTTGCAATCTAGAGTAAATCTCACCAAAACTTATCAAACACCCCTAGGCGATGCTACTCTTTATCGGAAACTGGACGAAAGCCTTATTTATCTTACTCATAGTCGACTTGACATTTCCTTTTCTATTAGTGTGGTTTCTCATCTTATGTAATACCCTAAATAAAATCACTAAAAAGAAGTCAAATGAATTTTCTGCTATCACAAGGGTACCACTTGTTTTGGTATCAAGTATCATCGAAGTTCAGATTCGCTGGTCGACTTCACCAACTTCAACTGGGCTAGTGATAGTGATGATCGAAGGTCCACTTCTACTTATGCATTTTTATTTAGCACTAGACCGTTGGTGTGCTCATGAAAGAAACAAAAGGTAGTCTCCTTGTCGACTATAGAAATAGAATATCATAGAACTGTTCAAGCAGATACTGAAGCAGTCTAGATCTTCCAACTTCTGGGTGAACTTGGCCTTCCTATTTAGACCTCCACTACAATATACCATGATAATAAAAGTTCTATATAGGTTGTATAAAATCATGTTTCCCATAGTAAGATGAAGCATATTGAGATCCATGCTCACTATTTGAGACAATTGGTTCATGAGAACATTGTCTCTCTTGAATATTGCAACAAAGATGATCAAGTTGTTGATATCTTCACCAAATATTTATTTGAATCTAGATTTATCAAGCTCCATATGATTCTCAAGCTTCATAAAGTTGGAATTATGGGGGGGTGTCATAATGATGTAATTTCACCTCATGAATCTCTAGAGACGTCTGTTGATAGGGGGGGGTGTCATAATGATGTAATTTCACCTCATGAATCTCTAGAGACGTCTATTGATAGGGGGGGGGTGTGTTGGAACATAAATCATTGATGGTTCATCATACTTCTTCTGGATTCAGTCGGAGGAGAGATAAAACTACATCTGGATAAATTCAGTTAGGTGATCGACCATATATCTACATCAKTCRATCGAGTAGTCGACATGCCTATCGGTTGGACAGTTGACCAAAAATYGAAGATAGTAGGGTGATGGATAGATTTTTATGAACACAAATATATAGAAATATATATAAATAAAGAATAATTAAATAATAATAATTAATACATCATAAAATAAAAGACATGTCTTATCTAAAAGACATGTCTGTTCATGAAAGGGCACCCCCTACAAGGGCATATAAGCAGACCCTCATTCTCATTGTAATCATATTATATCAATGTCTCTTTTATATATTCTTTTATAATATATTTATAGTGATACATGGATTATTGTGTTATATCCTTTCTATTTTGGATATTTTCTATGTGAATGAATTTTTGTTCGTCTCATTTGGTATCAAAGCCTCGTTTCTGATCCCAACCTTTGGCCACTGGTGTTAAGTACCAAAGTTACCTGAATACAATCACCACACAATATATATGGAAAAATATATAAAAATACACTGTTTATTATATCAAACCCTTAGGGTAGGGAAACATCATACAATGGATCCTATTATGGAAGGGATCCTCTCCTGTTCACTTGCCTCTTTGAGGAGGAAACCTCCTAATGAGATAAAATATAAAATACAATACTTCTTCATGTCTCATTACATTGCTTGAACCCCTTTATATAGTGCTACCAACCACCTAAGAACATTATAGAAGAGGAATATTCTAGAAGTAAAACCTTCTAAGAAGTCCTCTTACATTTATTATATCTAACTACCATAGTGGGCCTTATTTAATACTACAATGGACCTAGTCCACCTTACATTGAATGACCTCTACTATTATCACTATGGGCCCTCCGCCCCTCCCCACTACCTCTATAGATACCTAACATTTCATCCCCCTTATGAAAGTGTTTTCCTCAACACTTGTTATGAGGGCGTACAACCATATACCAGGGTCCCATGGACAAGTGTGGACCATACAGTTGAACTAGACTAGAGAACTAGGATCCCATGGAGAAATTAAGGCCACCATGTTGAAGTAGTCCAACCAACATTGTAAAATGGGGTCTCATGTCCAAGTGCTCATGTGAACTCCACGGGGAAGATATTGTAACCCAATAACCAACTAAAAATGATGCTCTAAAGATTGACACATGTCATGTGGATCCAAATAAGAAGATCCAGCCACATAGTGGGAAATGGTCATAGCTAAATTTGGAATGAATAATACCACTATAGAATATGGAGGATGGACACTAGTAATGATAATTGGCTCCTGACTTGCTACATTGATGTTCTCTACAGAAGGTGGAGTAGAGTCATCAAATAAAATATGAAAGTGGTTGTCATCCCAAAAATGACAAATATCCATATACTAATCATCACAATCGACATCAAAATCATACCAAACATATACTTATTAATTATATTTATCCCTGATGTCTACCATAAGATATTTTTCCTGTATGCTAGGCAATGACCTTTGAATATTGTGACAACTATCCCTGAGATCTTGTAGACCCTCTTACAGATGGTTCTTGAGGGCCTCAAACTTTCGTAGAAATCCCATGAGGATTTTGGAGTCAATACCCATTGGAAACACCACATATAATATACCAAACAAAATTTATTAAAATTATTTATCCAATGACATTGATCTCGTAGCAATTTGAGAAATATGTGAACAGTTATGAACTCGACAGTCCCGTCGTTGTCACGAAAACCCCCCAAAATGGTTGATTTTAAATCAACGGTAAAATTGTGAGAGGAAATCATATATGTAATTTGTTTTGGAAAATTCACCCCCTAGGTGGTACAAAAATCATAAAAAGCGCGTGACCATCAATGGAAATCCCTGAAAATTTTCATATTTTAGAATGCAAATAACTTCTCTTCTTGGACACTGTTTCAGATGTTTTTTTTTTTTTTTTAAATTCCAAGAGGATCTTAGATATTCAGCCCGTTTCTGCAAATTCTTCACAAAAAAATACATAAATTGTCTGGAATGTTGCAGCCCTCATTTTCTTCTCTAAAAAATCTGCAAAAATATAATTTGTTTTTTCTGCACTTCCTACCAAGGAAAGTGCTATGATACCACTTTTTAAGTACCAATTTTATCTCAATACAAGCACCACACAATATATATGGAACAATATAGAAAAATCCACTCTTTATTATATCAAACCCTTAGGGTAGGGAAACACCATACAATGGATCCTATTATGGAAGGGATCCTCTCTTGTTCACTTGCCTCTTCGAGGGGGAAACCTCCTAATGATATACAAAATCCAATACAATACTTCTTCTTCATGTCTCATTACATCTCTTGAACCCCTTTATATAGTGCTACCAACCACCTAAGAACATTGTAGACTATAGAGGAGGAATCTTCTAGAAGCAAAACCTTCTAAGAAGCCTCTTACATTTATTATATCTAACTACCATAGTGGACCTTATTTAATACTATAGTGGACATAGTCCACCTTACATTGAATCACCTCTACTATTATCACTATGGTCCCTTTAGGCCTCCCTACTACCTCTCTAGCTACCTAACAACTAGACCTTCGTCAATATTTGTTGCCTTGACAACATAACTGCAGGCCTTTGG
The DNA here is from genome assembly GCA_000966675.3 of Picea glauca. Lineage (NCBI taxonomy): Eukaryota > Viridiplantae > Streptophyta > Pinopsida > Pinales > Pinaceae > Picea > Picea glauca. Next base: position 22,297 of record JZKD02S1974328.1, on the reverse strand, counting down.
CCAGTCAATTTCCATAATTCTTGGAACTTCGGTCTTTAACCAAAACTTGACCCTTGGCCATTCAATCTAAATATTATTCCACTACCATAAATTAAAGAAATAAATACCAAGTCGGGTTGATCCAAAAAAAAATCGAAGGGGAAATTCGAATTTACAGATACAACCAGGCTGGGCCATTGGAATTTCATATTCTGTTATGAATTCATATTCTGCTGCAATTTGAATAACTACATATTGATCGAATTCAAATATTATATCATTTTGTTTCATCAAGTGTGGAAACTACTAAAACAAAAGATCATGAGAAGACAATTCAAGATAGAACACGAGACAGGTCTTCTCTAATCATGCTTTGAGGACAAAGAATTTTTAAGGGGAAGGAAATGTTATGAACACAAATATACAAAAACATATATAAATAAAGAATAATTAAATAATGAAAATCAATACATCATAAACTAAAAGACATTTCTATTCATGAAAGGGCACCCCCTGCAAGGGTATATAAGCGATCCCTCATTGTCATTGTAATAATCTTATATCAATCTACATTTATATATTCTTTTATAATATATTTACAGTCCTACATGGATTATTGTGTTATATCCTTTGTATTTTGGATATTTTCTATGTGAGCGAACTTTTGTTCATCTCATCGACTAGCCCAACAATCGACTATGGGTTGGATGCATGGACATTCGGGTCAAGAATCCTTGTCAATATGACTCGACAACATGGATTTGGCGAAGTCAACTCTAACAACCAACGGTTATATCTGGACAATATCTTCTCGATTCTATGGAAGTTGGTTAGATCTTGAGGCTATTAATAGTATACCCCTTGGGTTATTATTATCAAGTGATCAAGTTGATATCATATAGAGATATCAAGATCCAATATGAATTGTCATTTTTTGAGCACAATGCACTTTTTGTAAGTGTTGTAATGGTGTCTTTAGATACCACCTTTTTTTTCAAATTTTTTTTTAATTCCCTCTTCGATTATCTACAAAATTATTTGTCTATTTCGTTATAGGTTCCACCCCTTTCCTCAACAGGCCCAACCGAGTTTTACTAGTAGACCCCATATGTGAATGAAGAAACTCTATAAATATAGGGTAGGTGTGTGAATTTGAAGAGAATCCAAGCAAGAAGAGAAAGTACAAGTGCACATAAGAGATATGAGGTGCAAGAGGAGATGGGGAGTATTCTTAAGGTATAAAGGTGTGCAAGAGGAGTTTTCTTAGTATTTTAAAAGTGCGCTATGAAGGAATAAGGTCTATGATGCTACAAAGTGCATTGTTTTTAGGTTGTGATGATGCATTCAGAAATTATATTCTAGGAGTGATGCTATGAAGTTCACTAAGGCATGAAGGCTAAATCTGACCAGGGTTTGAAGCTACGTCTAGGGTATGAAGCAAGGAGAGGTGTTAGAGAGTGAACATTAAGAGTATGATGATGTTGTGAAATGAATGAAGTATGATGCATGTAGGTGAATTCATAAGTACTCTATGTATAAAGATATTAGATTTATGCCTATATAGGTCTCAATGAGTTGGTGCTTAGTTGAGGATATTGGTGTCTCTAGTAGGTTGGTGCCTACAAAATATATTGTTGAGTTGGTTGTTAGATGAATCAATTTGTGTCTCCATTAGGTTGGTGCCTACAAGCTTTTTAATAGTAGGTTGGCGCCTACAAATATTTATAAAGATAAGTTTTTGTGGTTTTCTCCCACAAGGGTTTCCAAATTAAACTCTGTGTACTGTGATTTGAGTTTACATGCATTTACTATTTTAAAGTTAATAAATTATTGATGAATTATCATTTAAAGTAAAAGGTATCGTATACTGATTCACCCCCCCTCTTAGTATAAGCATAAGTACAACAAGACCCTCTTACCTTTCACCTCTTGTGGAATCATAGCTCCTTAGGGGGGGTGTGGGAGGGATTTCCCACACACAACTGTCGGCAGGGGGGTCCAGGGGGGAAATCCTTGTAAAATATTGTAATTCAGTAATCGATTTAAACCATTCATTGTAAGGTCACATATCTGACGGTAGAAATTATTTTATGGTTTTTTTCCCTAGAAGGAAACCCTCTCTTATGAGGGAATTGTATTGCGTTTGTGTATGAGTGTGAATATTGTATTATAAGAGAGGATACTATGAGAGAAAGAAGAGGAAGTTACAATGGGTTTGTTGTAGGTTGTATCCCTTCATTTTAATAAAAAGGAAGGACCTAGCAATTTCTCTGGTGGACGTAGCCCACACTGGGTGAACCACATATATCTGTGTCTCTATTGTATTATGTATTTTTTTTGTTTTATTTCTGCTCTTGTTTTATTTTATTTCTCGACGATCCTGTTTTTCTAACAACTGGTATCAAAGTGAAAGGTAACTCGCAGGAAAAGAGGGTTCCTGGTTCAAGTGAGAGAAATGGTGGAAGATGGAAAGTTTAGGGTAGAGAAATTTAATGGCCAAAACTTCCAGTTATGGAAGATGCATATGGAATATTATTTATATCAGAAGGATCTATTCCTACCATTGTATGGAATAACAAAGAGTCTGATGACCATGATGGATGAAGAATGGGAGGTTCATAACAGAAAGGAACTAGGAAAAATATGGTTGAGCCTGGAAGCGTCGGTGGATTTCAATATTTCAAAAGAAAAGACAATGAAGGAGATGATAGACGCATTGGCTAAACTATATGAAAAACCCTCAGTGTCCAATAAGGTATTTGTAATGAAGCGATTATTTAATATGAATATGTTACAAGGTGGGTCTATTGTAGATCATTTAAATGGATTTAATACGGTTACTAATAAGATAAGTTATGTAAAAGTGGACTTTGATGATGAGGTCAAGGCTCTTCTAATATTATGCTCATTTCCAGAAAGATGGAATGAATTGGTCATGGTTGTAAGTAACTTTGTCTCTTGTTCAAACAGTCTAAAATTTGATGATGTTTTTGGTGTTATCCTTAGCGAGAAAATGTGACAGAAAAACACAAGTGGGACATTGGGTAATGTGTTAAACATGGATAACAGGGAAAGACAAAAGGATAGAGGAAAGGGCTCAGGGAACCATGGGAATTCTAGGAAGGGAAGATCCAAATCCATACTGGAAAAGATAGAGTGATGGAATTGTGGGAAGAAAGGACATTTGAACAAAGACTACAAAGCTCCAAAAAAACAAAGAGATGGACAACAAGAGAAAAATAAGGAAGAAAATGTAACATGTGATGTGTTACAACTTACAATATGCTTTGATTCTTTTTGTAGATAATATTTCTAAGTCTTGGGTAGTAGATTCAAGGGCATTATTTCATGCCACACTCCATAGGAAACATTTTCTAGATTATGTTCAAGGTGATTTTGGATAGGTTCATTTGGGTGATGATGCACCATGCAAAATTGTTGGAATGGGTAAGGTACAAATAAAGAAAAATAATGGAAACCAATGGTTGTTGAAAGAGGTAAGACATTTTCTAGATCTAAGGAAAAATCTAATTTCAAAAATGCAGTTGGAAAGTGAAGGTTGTATATCTATATTTATAGATAAGGCATGGAAGGCCACCAAAGGATCATTGGTGATAGAAAAAGGAGAGAAGGTATGTACATTGTATTTCTGTACTAGTAATATTGATTCTTCTATCTATTTATCTTCTACATGAGTGGATACAACACTTTAGCATCATAGGCATGGAAACATGAGTGAGAAATGGATGCATATACTTCACAAAAGGAATTTGTTTCCATATATTAAACAAATCGATTTGGATTTCTATGAGCATTGTGCTTATGGAAAAAAAAAAAGATTCAGATTTATTAGAGTCGAAAAAGAAAAGAAGAGTGAAAGGTTAGAGATTGTGCATACATATGTATGGGGACTGTTATCCCCTAGCCTAGGGATAAATAAGGAGATTATGTCTTGAAGCCCACAGGTCCAAGACATGGAGTATTGAGAGCCATATTGACTTGAGCCTCACCTTGGAGGGCCCATCCTTCTTCTCCTTCAGTGCCTCCACCTTGTCAAAAACAACAACATCCATCCCATCGTCTTGTTCCTTCAACAATAATGGATCTTGCTCCATGAGGTAATGAGACCGAGTATCATGGTACGTGTCACTCTGATTCTCAAAAAAAATGAATATATGCATTTGATTCTTTTGATTCTAACATATGCTTGGACCTTATGCCTTTCCAATTCTCCACACCTGTGGGGAATGACAAGATTCCCTAGTAAACTGGTTCCCATAGAGTTTGAGTTGCCACTTGGGGGGGGTTCATGAAAGGTCATCATCCGTTCCCACCATACTTACCACTTTTTATCTTTTTCCCTCTCATCTATCCCAAACATTGGTCCGAGCATTTGGTTTTCCAAGATAACAAAGGGTTGTACCTTACCTTGAGGGAAGAAGGGGCTAAAGGCCCATAGGGTAAAAGTAGCTGGAAAAAGATAAAATCCAAAATATTGAAACTTTCAAATGCTTTTCCTAGGGATCTTTGAGAAATCCATAAAAGGATTCTCAACAAGAAACATAGGGACCAGTAAAAGTAATAAAATCAAGACCTAGTTGGAGGATAGGGGGTCTCATCACGAGACAACCAATTAGGTCCACGAGCATGTAGTAGTATGACACTACCATTCAATTGATCACCACACTAGGTTAATGGCTCTTGGTGGCATAGCCAAGAGAAAGGGGGTCTCATCATGATCCAACCTTCTCATTTTTTGTGAAATCCCACCAGATGGATGCTAAGACCCCAGCCAGGGGAAAATACAGATCAGAGATTTGCACCAGAGAGAGGGGAGGATGTTCCACCAGAGACAAACTAATAGGCCTAGACCCAATGGGTATTTCCCTTCTCACTATTATGTAGGCCTTGGAAGGCCCATGACGTCACCCAATGTTTTGGACACTTTGGAGGTAGTTGTAGGCCAAGTGGTACATGTGGCATGATTCAGAGGCCCAAGGAGGCCTAACATTTTTCTTCTGGAGGCCAACGTTGCCCTAAGAAGGCCTAAAGTGACCATAAAAGGGCATGATGTCATAAAGGAATTTGTGTCCATATATTAAACAAATTGATTTGGATTTATATGAGCATTGTGCTTATGGAAAAAAAAAAAGATTCAGATTTATTAGAGTCGAAAAAGAAAAGAAGAGTGAAAGGTTAGAGATTATGCATACATATGTATGGGGATTGTTATCCCCTAGCCTAAGGATAAATAAGGAGAGTATGTCTTGAGGCCCACAGGTCCTAGACATGGAGTATTGAGAGCCATATTGACTTGAGCCTTGCCTTGGAGGGTCCATCCTTCTTCTTCTTCAGTGCCTCCACCTTGTCAAAAACAACAAAATCCATCCCATCGTCTTGTTCCTTCAACAACAATGGATCTTGCTCCATGAGGTAGTGAGACTAAGTATCATGGTATGTGTCACTCCGATTCTCAAAAAAATTGAATATATGCGTTTGATTCTTTTGATTCTAACATATGCTTGGACCTTATGCATTTCCACTTCTCCACACCTGTGGGGAATGACAAGATTCCCTAGTAAGTTGGTTCCCATAGGGTTTGAGTTGCCACTTGGGGGGGGGTTTCATGAAAGGTCATCATCCATTCCCACCATACTTACCACTTTTTATCTTTTCCCTCTCATCCATCCCAAACATTGGTCCGAGCATTTGGTTTTCCAATATAACAAAGGGTTGTACCTTACCTTGAGGGAAGAAGGGGTTAAAGGCCCATAGGGTAAAAGTAGCTGGAAAAAGATAAAATCCAAAATATTGAAACCTTCAGATGCTTTTCCTAGGGATATTTGAGAAATCCATAAAAGGATTCTCAACAAGAAACATAGGGACCAGTAAAAATAATAAAATCAAGACCTAGTTGGAGGATAGGGGGTCTCATCACGAGACAACCAATTAGGTCC
>JZKD02S1974317.1:44838-56530 GCA_000966675.3 Picea glauca | reverse complement strand
GTTTTTCTAACACGCGACTCCCAGAAGCAGATGGCTTCGTGAAATATACCAGGTGAGGTTAGGAAGTGGAGGAGGTACATGGACGAAGTCAAGATGTAGGAAGACTCAAGACTGTCCTTGGTTGGAGGATATGTGAGATACAAAGTGGCCGCAACCGTTCAACGAGTTTAAGTGTCAGGGGGATGACAAGACCGGGGATAAGTTGTGCCAGAGGCAGGACAAGGTGAACAAATTCAGAGGGCAGAGGTAAGTGGCCTGTGGGATACTCTGAAGATATGGATGATGCTAGAAAGGGTGGATGATAAGTAGTGCTCCAACCAAGGGTGACATGGGTTGGGGTTGGCCAAAAAAAGGGAAGCAGGTTGCCAAAGGGGACGACAAAAAGGTAATGTAACGATTGGAAAAAAAGGCGTTTGTACAATAAATAACGAATAATTGGGGAGAAGTGTACAAATATAGAAACGGGTGCCCCAGTGTGATATGGTTGGCCCATGTAGGGCATAATTTGCTCGGAGAACTGATGAAGGGTGGGGGCCCCATGGGTAGGTTTCTGTATGAGGTAGGTGAAATGAAGTGAGATTTGTAGATGGGTGAATGGATTGTGAATGAATTGGAGGGTTCATGCTACTGCGGAGGTGCAGTTCGACCATAGAACCGTGGAGAGATAATCTGGGAGTCTGTTGGGAAAGCTAGCAAAATGAGGAGGAGGAGTATGTGGTTGATTCATGACATGATGTAAGACTATCGAGACTCCCATCCCTAAAGGGTTTTGAAAAACAACATGAGTGTCAGAAGTTCCAAAGAGGGCTATGAATGGGACAACTCATGTGGGTAAGAGTACTATCGGGTGACAGTATCGAAGATACAAATGGAGGTGTGGTTACTGTAGAGCCGGACATAGGGATCCTAGAGGCAAATGTCGGAGGGTGTGACTGGAAATGTAAGTGAGATTCAGAGGGAATGACTACATGCCAGTGTTGAGTATATACCTGAAGGGGTTGTGTCGATGTATGATGACCAAGTACTTGCACACATGAAAACCAAATACCCGACGTGAACAATATCTGAAGAGAATAGAATAGATGAGCATGTATTTGATAAGTGTGAATATGCGTATGCGTACCTGATCAGGGTATGAAAAATGGTGCCCCTGGGGCTCAGGATGAAAAGAGGCCCAGGGACTGTTTTGATGTAGATGACGGGATGCTGATCCCATGGCTAAAGATAGATCGAGAAATGGACACTGTGGGCTCCCAGAATGGTGAGTGGAAGTTTGGAAAAAAGGCCTATATATAGCTGTAGGGCCCACATTTCCACCTCATTTGTACTTGCTACGATAGTGATTGGACGAGAAGCATTCAAAGGAGATTGTGATATTCTAGGAGGATGAGACATTCGATTGAGGACCCGCGAGCGATAGGTTAGTGGTCTGATCATCCTGCATAGAATTAGGGTTTCATTTTTTGGGCAGGGGCTATATGGAGGGCCGTATAGGGGTGGTTAGGGGGTGTGGGCCCCACATGCATGGGAGATCTAGTGATGGGCATGCACCTGCCCATTGGATAGATGCACATGCAAGAATCGGTAAGGGGATAATGGGTGCGCACTATGGGCACGCCTGTGGGTTGAACAGGCGCGCACATGTGTGCGCCTATCGGTTTAACAGGCACGCACATGTGCGTGCCTGTATAGTGAACAGGCATGCTTGAGAGCGTGCCTGTGTAGTGAACATGCGTGCATATGTGTGCGCCTGTGGGGTGTACAGGCATGCATGTGTGCGCACCTATGGTTGGAACAACCGCGTCGTGGAGGCAAGGTTGACGGGTGTAAAACGTGTCTTTTTGATGTTTTTGATTGTCCATGTGGCTGACTTAGGATGGTTTTATGTTGTGCAGGTGAGCTGTGTGCATGATGCCTATTGGTTGCCGAGAGCGGGATTGGTCCCAGCTACGAGACGCCATGGCTATTGAGGAGCCAGGCATACATGCAACTTTGGCAGCCTGTGGGCTGCTGAAGTTCTTTGAGTGCCCCTTGATATGGGTGCAGGAGTATCTCCTGCAGTTTCTTATCTGGATGTGGAGTCCCGACATGCACTGCTTCATAGTGCGGGGAGAGAAGATTCCCTTCACTGCAGTGGAGGATGTGTATTTTCTATCTAAGCTCCCATTTCGGGGAATGCCCCTACCGGCAGAGCCGGTGCTACCTAGAGATACGCCTCTAGTGACGGTGGGTTGGAGATATTGTTCTGGGCTGAACTATATGTCTGGCACAGTTGTGAGCATTGGGGCGATGGATGCTCTAGCGCATCGCTGTATAACAACGATGATTATGAGAGTGTATGGGTTGATGGTGACGTAGTGGATCAACGGTGGCCAGTTGATGGTGATGGAGAGAGTGTTGGCCAACGAGCATTTCTCCTGGGGGTTTACGCTACAATCGAGGATGGTGGGGCAGTTGGACCATTGTCGGTCCATGGATATGGGAGAGTTTGCCTTTGGGTCCATCCTGGTGGCCTGGTTTCTGGAGTGGGTGTTGATGTTGTGCCCTAGGATTCTATTGGGTGCGCCTAGGGCACAAGAGTCGCGGCTGAGGCAGTAGTCGATCGTGTTGCTTCACCATGGTGGTGGCGAGGGTGGCCACTTCTTCACTGCAGAGGTGGCACAGGTATGGCGATAGATGCCGCAGGTGATACTGCAATATCCCTATGCTGGGGTTGACTTCCGGGAGGATCTGGACATGGTGCTACCTCCAAGGGAGGTGTTTGACCGCTTAGGTATGTTGATGATGTTGATATATATGTTTTTGTGTTTTTTGAGATAGCATGCCATATGTATATGATATAGATGCTAATACGATCTGTTGTTTGTTCATATGTGCAGATGTGGCACCTCGCGGGTGCAAGGTGGAGTTGCAGAGAGTGCTGGCTTGTCAGGAGTCGGAGAGACTGCCATGGGGAGAGAGACGTTGTCGTGAGGGCACTGTAGTGTGACCTGCTGAGTCGGAGAGGGCAACAAGGAGACACTAGTTTGATGACCCTAGTGCTGGGACATCACACGCTCCTACGACGACTACCAGAGTGGATTTTGAGGACATATGCCATCGTCTGGAGGCGGTGTTACAGGATGTGCCTAAGGGCATATGGTATCACATATAGGATGAGGGTATCCTGGAGCAGTGCATGGGGGTTCCGCTGCCATGGCGAGCCATAGTATGATGAGAAACAGTGGCTGGTGCTGTGATGACCAGAAAACTACTGTCGGGGCAGGAGGGACCAGTAGGGGGTGGACCACCACTGCCTGAGGGAGGGGTAGGTGGTGGTGGGCCACCACCGCCTGAGGGAGGAGTAGGCGGTGGTACTCTAGAGGAACCATGAGTGGTGCTCTATGCATTGATGTATATATATTTTTTGTATATAGGTTGGTGAGCCCATTTTGTACCGAGGTGCTTCATTGACTTGCGGATAGTTGTATTTTTTGTATGTAAACATTTGGATGGTGTTGTGGACCTTTTGATATATACATGAGTATACATTTTTGAGATCTATGTGGTGTTTACATGTGTTTTGTTAATGTATTGATGATGTCTAATCTATATATGTGATGACAGTTTGTGTTATATGTTTATGTATGTGTAGAGGTAGCTTGATGTGATATATGYCAGTCTAACACAATATTAGCTAGGTTATCTGTAATTTGATTCAATTGTCTTGGAATATGTGTAAATGTAATGGAATCAAAATGTCAAGATAAAAGTCTAACCTGCAGGTATTTGCGAAAGAGGCAAGGATCACGGACACGGTACACATTGTTGAGCTGGAGTATGACTAGTTGAGAGTCGAGGAAGACGCTAAGGTGACGAATATGATGATGTTGGGCATCAGTCAGGAGGCCAATGACAGTGGTGTATTCATCTTGGTTGTTGGTTGCTGAACCCAAACATATGCTGCTCGAATGGAGAATTTCATGTGAGGGGGTGTAGAGAGTCCAAGCAGTCGAAGCGAGATTTTGTGTCCAACGGTTGGCGCCGTTGGCATAACCGATGTGGTAGGCTGGTGGAGGAATCATCTGTCAATAGTACAAAGAATAGTTTAGATGTGACGGAGGTAAAAAAGATTAAAAATGCTATAAAAGAAATAACCTAAAGTAGATTGACTATGTTTAAGTGTAAAATTTCTTGAGATACAACCCGTTGATGGGTTCTTTGAGAGAGAGGCCTTCGAGGGAGGCTAGGATGTATGCACCTTTGGTGAGGCAATGTTGGATAATGTATGGGCCATGCCAGAGTGACTCAAATTTTTCGTGGCCAAAGGTATCATGAGTGATATTGTAAGCCAGGATGAGGTCGCCTTCATGAAATGAGCGAAGGTTGACATGTCGATCAAAGGCAACCTTGGATCATTTTTTAGATGCCTCGTTGTTCTGTAAGGAATATCGACGATCTTCATCTAGAGACTCTAAGTTCAGCAAGTGCTACTCCATTGGAGCAGTGTCAGGTAATAGCTCAATTGCGGTGCGTAAGGTGGGAATTTCGCACTCGATGGGAAGAGTGGCCTCAACCCCATGGACTAGATGAAATGGTGTGAAACCAGTAGCTATTTTCATAGTCGTACAATAATCCCATAACATAGAAAATAACATATGATGCCAATTGGTTTTATGTTTATTAACCATGTGCTATAACATGGTCTTGAGGACTTTGTTAGCTGCTTCGACCTGTCCATTAGACTGAGGGTAATATGGTGAGGCAAACTCATGAGAGAATCCTAACCGAGATGAGATTTCGACAAAGATCTCATTCTCAAAGTGTTTCCCATGATCAGAAATGAGTTGGAGTGGTACTCCAAAGCGGGATATGACGTGGTTAAAGAAAAAATGTGCGGCAGTGTCAGCGGTGTTGTTGAAGGTGGGCATAGCTTCTGCCCATTTGGTGAAGTAATCAACAATGACAACAATGTATTTGTGACCATTGCTCGAGGGGGGATTACAAGTCATGAAGTTGATGCCCCATTTACAAAAAGGGTCGGCAGTGATGACGGGATGAAGAAGAGCGGGGGGAGCTCGGGCTTTATTGGCATAGAGATGACATTACTCACATCGTTTCATGACATGAATGCAATCGTGAAACAAGGTAGGCCAAAAGTAACCAACTCGAATAATCTTTTGAGTAGTGGATATGCCCGAAAGATGGCCCCCACATGCGCCGCTGTGGCAGTCATTTAAGACTCTATCGGCCTCGTCAATAGTCAGGCATCGACGAAGAATGGTGTCGACTCCCCACCGGTATAGGATGTCTCTAATGAGGAGGTAGCGGGGGACCTGATGGCGAATCCAACGATGATCATCTCGTGAAAGGTGGTTACTGAACTTTTGAGTTCAGAGATAGACGAGGAGGTCGGCGTACCAAGGATCATCTGAAGTGATGTAAAAGATATGTTCGTCAGGAAAGTTGGTGTTGATGAGGGCACTGGTGGTGTCAGAGGGGAGGGCCGTGACAAGTTCGGCGAGAACGAGGGCCTTCTTACTCTTAGGTGTTGAGAACTCGAGGTTGTACTCTTGAAGGATAACGATCCATCGAGAAAATTTTCCATTAACTTGCCGACGACTGAGCAAGTATTGCATAGGGTTGGAATCTGCAATGACCTTTATTGTGTGAAGCAGAATGTAGTGGCACAGTTTTTGGACTGCGAGGATGACTGCAAGAGCAAGTTTCTCTTCGTGTTTATACTTCAAGGGTGGCCCTGAGAGGTTTTTAATAACATAATAAATGACATGCTCACGATTTTCATCACCTAGCTGGATGAGAATTCTTGCTACTGATATAGCTGATGCTAATACGTAGAGGATATAGTCGCGATTGTAGTCAGGTGCACTAATTAAAGGTGCATTCAAGAGTGCGGTTTTAATATCGTCAAATGACTATTGGGCATGGTCATCCCAGTGAAAAGGGATGTCATGACGTAGTAAGCAAAGGAAACCGTGTGCACGCATGGCGTAGTCTGGGACAAAGCATCTAAGAAAGTTAGCTTTGCCTTCTAGGCTCTGAAGTTGACGTAAATTCTGGGGAGGTGGAATTTCAGTGATAGCTTGGACTTTGAGGGGGTCCACAGTAATACCTCTTTTGGAAACGATAAATTCGAGGAGGTGCCTTGCAATGACACAGAACACACATTTGAATGGATTCAAGTGGATATTGTACCGATGACACCATTGAAAGATGATTCGTAAATCATCAAGATGCTGGGTGCGTTTCTTGGATCGAGCTGTGAGTTCGTCCAAGTAGGCGAGGATGATATGAGATAGATCGTGAAAGATGTATGTCATAGCCCACTGAAAATTTGTGCCAACATTATTTAAGCCAAAAGGCATGACATGATATGAAAAATTACCCCACGGGGTAGTGAATGCATTTTTATACTGATCGACGGGGTGAATTTGGATTTGATTATAACCAGAGAATTCATCCATAAAGGATAGAGCCTCGTGGCCTGCGCAGTTGTCGATAATTTGATCGATGAAAGGCATTGGAAAGTTGTCTTTGGGACATGCGTGATTGAGATTGCGAAATTCTATGCAAACACAGTTAGTGCCCTATTTTTTGTTAACGGGTACAGGGTTGGAAACCCATGAGGTATAGGCGATGGGGTAAATGAACTTGACAGTGTGTAATTTGTCAATTTCGACTTTGATGGTCGCGGATTTGGATGGGTGTAGCAGTTCTTTTTTGCGAATTGGTATAATGTCAAGCCAGGTGTTGATGCGATGTTCGACGAGAGAGGGATCGAGGCCAGGCATTTCCGTGTAGGACCAGGCAAAAATATCCTGATATTCTTGGAAGACAGCTTTATATGCGGTGATTTCCTGAGGAGTGCAAGAAGCTCCAATGGTGATTTCTTCGACGATGCCATTTTTGATGGAAATGTCAATTTTAATGGTCGGGGAAATGTTGGCCATGTTTCCTTCTTCAAAATCATTAGGGGAAGGAATGGGGTTTGTGAGACAATCGATAGGCCATGATGGGATAAAATCTTTGGTTTCGACTGCGTAAATGGGGTGTTGGTTAGGAGGCTTGGAGGCTTCCCGTGGAAAGAAGAGTGCGCGATGGTGTAGCGCATCCCAGGGGAAGTCTGGGTGGTTTAACTCTTCGAGTATTTCTTCGTCGCATTGGAAGTGACAGGAATACAAGGGGTCATGAGGAGTGATAACTGTGACTGTGGTTGTGTGGTTTCCCCCTGGTGAGGAAGAAGCAGGGGGAACAATGTTAGGATATGGTGAGGGTTCACTCGACATAAACCATATATTAAAGTACTGAGGGGTACTCGTGGTAGTTGGTTGTAGAATGTCTGTAGGTGAATGAGCGGGAGAATTGGGGGGGTTGGGGGGTGAATCCTCAGATAAGTCATCTAAGAACCCTGGAGGCGTTGGAAGGGCCTCAGGTTCAGGAGAAATGACATGAAGATCCTCTAGTGACAAGGTAATGTCAATTATCGACTCTGCGGGCCATTGAAGCAGGGTCAACTGGCGTTGCCTGTATTCAAGGATCATAGGACACTGCTATGTAAAATGAGCTAATGAGTCGTAGAGAGAGAAAGGGAATCTCATACATTCATTGACTGAAGTGGTGAAATAATAGATGTCAGTGATATTTGTTGAGGGGGATGTTGCAGGACTAGGGTTGCTCTGGAAGCTCTGGCGTACTGCAGCTAATGTCTGCCGAAAGTGTGGAAATGCTGGACAATGGTGGGTATAATGGCCATATTCAGAACATATAGCACAAGCGAATTTGGTCCACAACCCTTTACTACTGGAATGGGGGATGGTAGTGGAAGGAATGGCTGTAGTTGTGAGTGTTGGGGGAGTTTGATTGAGTGGAATCAAATTCCGTAAATCTGGTAGAGACGGGCATTTGTTGGTTTGGTGTCTCTCTTTCTCACATAGTGCGTAAGGAGGTTGGATGCGTGGAGGAAGTGGAGCTATGGGATCCTTATTCTTTCTCCTGTCCCGAGTTATGGTAGGGGGGTTAGTGAGTGGGGGTGTGTTTGGAGTAAGTATGGGAATCATCATGGGGATTCCTTCTTTTTTGGGGGGGAGGGATGGTCGAGGGACCATCTCTGGTGGGTGTAAATACCAAACTGGGATTGCTAACACCATATTAGGTAGGGTGAGTGTTGCGACTACCTGAAAAGCTTCGATGCCTGGTGGAGGGTAAAAAAAGGGAATTTGGGTGATGGCTTGGGGAACTATCTCCCAAACTGGGATATGTCCTTGGGGAGAGGTGGAATCGTGGACGTGTGGGGTCAATGAGTGTGTAGGAGGTTCTTGAGCGGGGGGGTTTCTGCGATGAGTGGGACGTCAGATATGATAGAAGCCTCTGTAGGAGGAAGGTTATCCTCTGTGTGAGTTCTGTTAGATGATACGACGCATACTTGATTGGAAGGATGAAGGAGTGGTGGTGCTCCATGGTAAATTCCTAACGATGATGGATCTTTGAAAATTCCACGACCCATCTCTACGAGTGGGTATGCATCATGGCTCATGTGGATGAGAGGAAGAATGTTATCGATATTGGCAAATGGATTGGGCTAGTAATGTGAGACTTGGTCAATAGTAACAATATTCCCATTGTGAGGGAACATCATTGTCCTAAAGATAGAAGATGCCACTACCTTCATAGCGTACATGTAACTACGAATGAACATGATATTATAATCGAGTGGGGCGTCGATAGCTTCGATGTCGATGAGAATAGTCGTGCCCCCGAGTTCAACGCGGACATTTTGGAAGATCCCTTCAGGAGATGATGGTTGTCCGTCATAAGATCGTAAGGTGATGGTGGAGGGTATGAGTTCGGGGGAAACAAGCTTCGGCCATACCGTTTTGGACATAATGCATGTAGATGCACCTTCGTCAATGATACACTAATGAACTGTGATGTTTCATATTTTTACTGGTATTTGAAAAGTGATCAAGGTGGGAAGGTGAGGTTCTCCGCTGTCAAGATCAAAGGTAATGAGTTGGGTATCTACGGGGTCGACTGCCCCCAAGGCAGAAAGTAATGATTTCCGCTGAGTAGGAAAAGTCTAGAGGACCTCCAAAACTGACATGGCATCTGGGTATTGTGCTAAGTCATCTACCAAACTATAGTTATGGGATGCCCTAGCCTGTGGGTTATGGACATTTCTTCACAATGGGATGCGAGGGATATGAAGAGGTGGCTCAGAGGTAGGGTGAGGAATCACCAACGGGGGTCCCGTCGGCATAGGGTTTGTCTCTGGAGGGATGGGAGGAGACTCAACGGGTGCATGATACTGATGATTACGTGTTTGCATAAGGATTTATTCCTCACTAGTGAGGAGAATTGTGCGATCTGCTGGATTGTTAGGGTTGAGGTATTGTCCCACTTGAGGTGTAGGACGATGTGTGTCCTGTTGGGTGTTTATCACACCTTGATGTGGAATAGGATTCTGTAGCACGACAGGAGGGGGTTGTTGCATGTATTGTTGTGGTGCCTGCTGAGGGGCAGGCGGTGCTGGAGGATGGGGAAGACTACCAGAGTCTTTCAACTATTTGAAATCAATGATTTTGGGGCAATGATGAGTGTAATGGACGAAATCACCACAAAGGGCACAAGGGAAGTTGGTTTTAACATTATTGTTATTTCTCCCTTGGCGCTTATTATTATTGCGCCCCTGGGGGTTTTGATTCCCTTGGTTCTGGTTGCCCCCAGTGGATTGGTTCTACTAGGGTTGATTCCTGCCTGGTCCTGGGTTGTTGTTGTTCATGTTCCGTCCTTTATTTTTGGCATTGTTCGACGGATGGGTTGGATTGGCCGTATTCAGCTGTTCGAAATTGTGGTATTGCTAAACGACAGAGGGTTGAACAAAATTCACCCCTGCATGAGGATGTGGGGGACCCATGGGTTGTGGAGGAATAGGAAATGGGAAGTACGGATTTTGTGGTGGTAACAATCCATAAGGTACATAGGAAGGCGGAGTGCTTTCGCTAGTACTATAAGCTGAGGTGGAGGGGTTACCAGAGTTCATTTGAATAGGTGGATGTATGGGGGGTGTTGACGGTGGTCCACTGATGGGTGGAGGTATAGCATCAGGGTGGAGGTAGTGCCTCCATATGCCGACGGGTATTGAGGTGTGCCATACATCGGTGGTGGTTGGGGTTGTGGACCATGGTGAGTGGTGGTACCAATCAGTTCATTTTCTAAGTGAGACATCCCAAGTTTGTCTTGGTCAAATGGCACAGGTTTTGGAAGATCAGGAAGTACAATGTATAAGTACTCTGATTGCGCATAGATGAGGTCATACTATTGGGCGTTACTGATGGCTTCCTCTTCAGATTGAGGGAAGGTGGAGGCTACATCCTTACCGAGGAGAGAGACAAGTGATCTAAGAAACCAATCGAGACACTGTTGCTTGGTGGTTTCTGCTTTGCACAAACTATGTCACCTACGCCACTCATGAATGTGGTCAATGATATGTGTGGCTGAGGTTTGTTTGAAATTAGAAAGTAGTTCTAGACCATTGTCGTGGCAGATTGGTAATTGGAATAAGGTCAAGAATGCTTTGGCCAGTGACTCAAAAGTTGTGTGGGACCCTGATTTTTCTTCTGAATACCATTTGGCCGATGGGCCAGTGAGTGTGCGTTGAAATAATCACAGTCTGATGGAATCATACATAATGCTATTGGAGGAGCACCATAGGTGAAAGGTCATGAAATGGTTGTTGGGGTCATCGCCTGCCTTTCCTTAAAACTTTGGTATGTTCGAAGGTAGTTTGGTGGGCATTGCAGGCCATGTGGGATCATGCAATATAGGATCATTGGTGATTTTGTTGAGATCCGGTATGTTGAGAGAGGCCAAATATGGCATCTGCAGTGGTGGGGGGAGGATTAGCTCCAGCCATGGTGTGAGTGTGTTGTGAACCTGACCCTTGAGGGGGCCTAGGTGGGTTGGTGCTTCCTCCTTGAGAGGAAGTTGGTCCCCCGCTTTTGTGTAAAGGAGAGCAGGTGAACAGACGACCTTGGGAAGTGGACCCAAGTAATGTAGAACCAAGAAAAGCTGATCCTAAATTAGTAGCACTCACAGGAGTGTGTGAAGGAGGTGCCGATGAGTGGGCAAGACTAGACACTCCCCCTAGAACAGGAGGGAGGTTTAGCAAGCGTTGTGAATGACGGGAGTTCTATGGGTCCCCTATGATGTTCGACTAGCTGCATGAATGTGTGAAAATAGTGGTGAGAGTAATATAGAAACAAGAGCCTTTGTGTTGAATGTTATACAATATATATATCCAAATCAAACTGTAATTAGATGTGCATCATACATAAAATGTTTTTTGAAAAAGAAGCATATATGTGGGTAAGTGGGTTTTGTCCACATGGGGGATCAAAAGAAAACAAATGTTCGTGTCCTAGAAGATGTAACGTCCTTCCTCTAAAATAGTACTGGACCTTCCAATAGTACTCAACAGTGGGGTTTGAAGTCATTGGAAGAGAAAATAATGAAGTATGAAATAATTGGTTATAATGAGGGCTAAAGGGGGCATATCCCGAAAGAGCTAGCGATATTTCCCGATAGCCACACAAAATCCAATCAAGGTGCAATTGCAGCCCACAATTGCCACTTGGGTAGATGTCCTAAAATTTGGTTACTAGGTACCTCGGTCAAAGTGCGACATTTAGATTTT
>JZKD02S1974306.1:29429-45422 GCA_000966675.3 Picea glauca | reverse complement strand
CGTCTATTATTATGTATGCACCAGTGTGTTACATATAAATGACGCATCGCTCGAACAACTATCTATTTTAAACGGTGTGTATAGTATTATGAACGAGTCGGTGTGTTCCATATAACCAACGCACCGTTAAATTGAAACTATTTATTTTCGCCAGTGCATTCCATATAACCAACACACTGTTAAATGGAAACTATTTATTTCCGTTGGTCCGTTCATAATAAATGCATTGGTACGTTAGTTATAAACAATGCATTGATGTGTTTATTCGCAACACACATTCGAAAATAAATAGTTTCCATTTATCGGTGTGTATAGTTTTATGAACGCACCGGTGCATACATATAAAAGATGCATCGTTCAGATGTAACTTTTCTATTTTAAATGGTGCATATATTTTTAGGAATGCACCGGTGTGTTCCCAATAACCAACACACTGTTGTAAAGAAACTATTTATTTACGCCAGTGCATTCAAAATAAATGCACCAGTGCATTCGTTATCATAACCGCACCGGTGCGTTTATTCGACACGCACAGATGAAAATAAATAGCTTCCATTCAACGGTGCGTATAGTTTTATGAACGCATCGGTGCGTACATACAAACGATGCATCGCTAAGTGGAAACTGTGTATTTTGGATAGTGATTTTGTTACTTCGGATGCACTGATGCATCGTTGGTAAGTACACACCAGTGCATTCCATAATACGTCGCACAGTCGAAAACAGACTATACATGATTGGTGCATTTTGTAAAATTTACAAGGCACGCACCCCGCAGAATTTTTTTTTGAAAAACAATGCAAATTTAACTCAATTTCAAAATTTAATCCGCTAAAAAGACAATGTGCAAAGAAATAAAGAATTTACCCAGACATTTTCTCGTCGAGGAGGCATCGTTGGGATGTAGTGAAAAAAATGAAATTTTCCCACCGTATGGAAAACCATGAACTCAGCACCAAATGGAATAAATGCAAGCAACAGAAGCACCGATGGAAATGTGCTTCAATTGGGAAAAGGAAGCACCGATGCTTGAGAGCTTCTCTGCACTTGAAATGGTAAAAATGTTTTTTTTACCGTCTTTTTATTTATTTATTGAACCATGTTCCAGTGCGCTTGCGTTAAGTGCACCAGTGTGCACAACTGCAGATAGTGCACCGTTTCTTTTTAAAAACATTGTGATGGTGCACCATATGGAGCGCACCAGGGCGCTCTCATGACAAATGTGCACTGGTCTATTTTTTAAAGAAAACGTAGTCTGTGCTTTGTTTTTTGTGCACCGGTGTGCCCGTCACATGCGCACCGGGTCCACGATATTTTTTATCGCTGATTTTTATTTAAACCATGTTTTGGTGCACGCGTGTTATGCACACTGGTGCTAATTGATGCAGATAATGCACCGTTTATTTTTAAAAACATGTGACGGTGCCTCATATGAAACGCATCGGTGCGCCACTAGGACAAAGTCGCGATGTTATGCATTTAAAAAAAAAACGCAAAATGTGGAGTTATTTGTTGTGCCCCGATGTTGCAAGGGGACAACGGTGCACCGGTATACATTTTGGAAGAAAAAATCAAGACGACAAACCTGTTTGCTGCACATTGGTGTGCCCTTTTAAACGCACCGTTAAAAAAACGTCTGCTAAAACATTTGCCCGCGCACCTCCCTATAAATAGATTTTTGGGCTATTTTTATAGGGGTCTCGCAAAACCTCCATTATAGGGTCTTTTCCTTGTAGTAATATCCTAATTGAGTCTTTAAATATTCATGCAACAACTTTTTAATCTCTGGGAAAATTTTGGAGGGACTCTGCTCATGAAAAGGAGTACAAACTATAGACATGAATGAATTTACATAAATAGAAAAACCCACATTTTGAGGTTTACTTCTGACTAGGGAGGTCCAATGAATGACTGAGCAAGCTCTTCAACTTCATTTCCAATCTCTAGGTATAAGCTATGAAAGTCATTCTTCCTCTGAAAAAGGAGCAAGTAAACCGAAAAGATTTGTTTAAAGGAAAATCCTTAAGTTGTTCATGAATAGATTCTGAAATAAATTGTGCAATACAAAATTTGGCCATTACTCATGTGGTAGGAGGGAAAATTTCTCTCAGATATCCTAAAATAATACTGTCAACAGTTCTATCAGAGTCATAACCCAAGATTGAGCATATCATACAAACGACTTCATGTACATTCGGTGTAAACATAATGGTTTTGTAGGTCTTTAGATCATGAGAGATACCAATATTATCTTTCATCAAATTTTGAACAAAATATTGGCGTTCTTGGATGCTTAACTGATTAAAACTAACTGCTAGGGTTTCTTCATTAATAACTTGACCATCGTTGAATTCTGAAACCCTAAGCATCTGAGAAATAAACTCAACCCTGATCTCAAATAATAAAGTTGCATTCTTTTTTACTAGGATTCTCATGGATACAATGTATCTTTGAGCACACCAGTGTACAAATTCTACGAAATTATAAACTTGTGGAACAAGAAATTGATCCAGGTTCGAACCCCAAACGTTAAAAGAGTCATTCAATTTTGTGTACCTAGTTTGGGCTAGATTATGCAACTCATATAGATCAGAAGAAACTTTAGGATAAAAAATATGGGAATCTTTGTCCTCTAGAAAGGTCTCTATGCTTATTAGGGTTTTTGACTTATTTGAGACTCTTGATTTCAACAATTTGCTAACATGAATAAGGAAAAAAACACTTTTATCTCTTACCCAGGAAACTGACTAACGGAAACCCTTTGTTTTGTTGGTGAGATTTTCATCAAAGATTGTTATCTGACGAAGATTCTCATGCTTGTAACAGTGACATTCAAAGGCCAATAGGAAAATACACACAAAATACCTTTTTTGATGTTTTGTCTTATTTAAACCTAAAGGTGATTAAGCAAACAAAATCAGATTATTTACATAAATAAAAACAAAAAACTTAAATACAAAGCATAATTATTTACTTGACATCAACGATCTTTGAAAAATGGTAAGCGGATTTACTTTATACACTGCGCGTGATGCAACGAGTGGTTTTGAGAGTGGTTTGGTGAGTCATGCAGTTAGTTGATCTTTTGATACGTCGCACATGTGGTATTCCTTGTGATGTCACCGCGTGCGGGGTCACTTTGATTAAACTTCGTTCATTTTTAATGTGTGCGGACCGTTGATGCCACCACTGCTTAGCATCGATGACCAATATTTAACGCACCATGTCATCATATAACAATAAGGTTATATATATATATATATATATATATATATATATATATATATATATATATATATATATATATATATATATATATATATATCTAAAATTAATTCGTAAAATATATTTACAGATAAGAAAAACAACAAACTATATTTACATAGAATAAAAACGAAAAATGTATAAAAAAAGACTAATACAATATTCCAACAAAAAAAAAGAATACTTTGAATTTAAAACAAAATTAAAAATTTACCAAAGAAAGAAAGACCAAGACCTTAGTTTCCTCTGTTATAAAAGAAGAATCTTCAAATACTTCAGAAATATGATAAATTCCAAGGACCTTAAGATTTGATTCAGCTAATAGTTTTGCTAGTCCTTGACCCTTAATCAACTTTGTTGGTTTAATTTCCAAATCATATACCTGAATTTTAGGTAACCATTTTCTTGTTTTATCATCACTATCATATTGTACCAAAATATCTTTAATTGAATAGTTTGGTACATATGCAATGATTTTAGAATGAAGAACATAAGTTCTAAAAGATTTTAAGGCTTTAACCATTGCATCGGCTTGTTTTCAAGGATGTTATATTTTCACTATTATTTTGGCTGCTCCAAATTTTCACTATTTTTTTGTAATGGGACAACAACTATTGTATTTTCAGAGGTAAAAGAAAATATCATAAAATCTTTAGAAAAATTAGGGCTTACCAAAACAGGAGCTTCTCCTAAAGCTTTCTAATTGTGGTTGAAAATAGCTCTTGATTCAGCGTTCCACTTTACCACATAATTATTCTTAAGCATATATGTAATAAGTTTCACAATTTCAGCAAAATTAGGCATAAACCTCCTCAAGAAATTTATTCTACCTAAGAAACTCTGAATTTCTTTCTTGTTTTTGGGCAAACTTATTGTTTGAATGGCTTCAACTCTTTTGGGATCAATCCTAATTCCATCCTTTGAAACAATGTGGCAAAGCAATTTTCCTTCATGCATGGAAAAATGAGATTTTTTAGGGTTTAATGATATACCATACTTCCTGCATTTTACAAATGTTTGTCTTAAATGTTTCAAACAACTTTGATCAGAATATGAAAACATTGTTAGATCATTAAGATAAATAACTACAAAGTTATCTCTTTCACCAACAAACACAATGTCCATTGCTCTCTAGAAAGTTGCACCTACATTCATTAGTCCAAAATACATTTTATCGTACATAAAAGTACCCCAAGGTATTGTGAAAGCAATTTTTTCTTTATCATCATCATGGACTGCAATTTGGTTGTTCCCTGAAAAACCATCTATCATGGAAATCCTATTTTCTCCAATAACTTTTTCTAAAACATGATCCATCTTCGGGAGGGGATAATTATCTTTTAATGAAGCTCTATTGAGATTTTGAAAATCTAAACAAAGTCTAATCTCCCCATTTTTCTTTTTGACTGGTACTAAATTAGCTACCCAGGTAGAATATATGAGAGGGATTATGATTTTGGCATCCAATAATTTCTTTACTTCTTTTTCAAATGTGGGAAGCAAAAGATGATTTATCTACCTAAGTTTTTGTTTAAAAGGATTGATACCAAGATTTAGAGGAATTTTGTGTTGTATAATACTGGTATCATAAGTTTTAAGGTCTTCATAAGACTGTGGAAAAACATCAACATATTCTTTGAGTAGATCAATGTACTTATGTTTATACTAATGAGGCAGATACTTAGACAATTTGATGAATTTAGGCTTTTTCTCATATCCAATATTTCAATCTTCTACTTCCTCTAATTGTGGTTGCATCGAAGAAGACTTAACATGAATATCATTTTGATCAAAAAATCTTTCTAATGGAATCAATCCCTTTGGGATTTGATTATTTTTTAATAATAACACTTTCTGACCAACAATCCTATCATGAAATTCTTGATCAGTCTGGTTCTCTCCCTGTTTCCATTTTGGATCATTTTGATTTTGCTCATCTATATTCAATTCAACAAACGGATCTACCATTTCCATAAAATTTTTGATTTGTTGGTCATCTTCAAAGACCTACCAATGTTTTGTATTATCTGGAATGAAAGGTCTATGTCTCATTTCAATTTTGTATTTTAGATGAGGGGTGCTTGGAGGTCTGAAGGTACTGGCTGCAGCGGCTAGGGTGTTAGCTAACATATTGTGCAACCTGGGTATTGCAGTGATATTAAAAGTCAGAAAGAAATTATCAATAATATCCCACACAAGATTCATATAAGCCCTCATCCTAGGTTGTTTGGCTTGATAAACCTGCCTCACTTGTCTAACAATAAGCTTGACATCTACAAAAACTACTAAATGTTTTATCTTTAATTTCCGTGCTTCTTCTAATCCTATAACCAAGGCTTCATATTCACAAACATTATTAGAAGTATATGTTTCAAACTCTAATCTATAAGGAAAAAGAAATATATTTAGTACATGATGGTGAAATAAACATTATACCAGCCCATGTTCCTTCCAAGGATGAGGCACCATCAAAATACATTTCCCAAATTCCTTGTTCAATTTCTTCATTTTCTTTACTCTCAACAAACTACTCAATTTTTGTACAAGATTCAAACTCACTATTTACAGATAATATACAATTTCCCAAGTCTTGATCTGCAATATACACTGGGTAATTATGAGGTGTTATGGATCGTTCACTGTATAAGTTGATTTAGTTTCTCTATATAACCTAGTGAACTGCCCACCAAAAACTTGAATTGTGACATAAGTCATATCCAACTACAAAGATCCCCCTAACCTACTGCCCCAGGATCTAGTAAGAAGCATTCCATACTTAGTAGGTGCATTTGCCACAACAATATCCATTAAAATACTTTTGGAAGGAATTTGGGCTAAATTTACCACCAAGTCTTTAATCATACCAAAACATCTTACTTTTCTATAATCAAATGAATACAAGTTTCGATATGGTCTAGTTATCTATAAACCTAAATTTTCCATAATAACTTTAGGCATAATATTATGTGATGCTCCTAAGTCCAACATACAGTTATGCAAAAGGCGATCATGAACAGTTAGTGAAATGTAAAAAGGTGCCACAAAATCACCAGTATCTTCCATATTTGGTCCAAACATGATTGTTGATCGTTCATCATGAAGATTAATGATATCCGAGTTAACTTCAGAGTCAAAAAAATTAATGATTTTTGAAATCTGTTGTTTATAGACATAATTCTTCGCTAACTTAACTAGAGGCACTGGAATTTTGATCTTATTTATGTCATGTTCCAGATTAAAGGTTCCAACATGTTTTTTTGTCTCCTTTGGTTCTGTCTCTTTCTCTTTGGTTGTTTCTTGAATTTTGGTTATAGGATGATTTTTAACTGTTGGTTGATCTATAGGTTGTTTTGAAGCTAAAACTTCATTGCTCTTATCCCTGGTCAGTATTTTCTTGGGTGGATTTTGATCAACAACTTTCTTTGATCTAGATCTCAAATCATACTTGTTATGTAATTCAACATGAATTGCATCAACAAATAACCTATATTGAGAAGATGAATCATCCAGATTGTTTATATTCTCTTCATCAAAAAATTGTCCAAAAATGAGAGATTGTTCATAATCTTCTTAGGTAACGTGTGGATTATTTTCATCATCAATTACCAAATTGATTTCCTCTTTTGTTTCTTCCTCATCATCTATCATATTTTCAGTTTTAAAAGGCACTTGAATTTTTTTATCATCATTTCTAGGAGGTCTATGTTGAATTTGAGGGTTAGTGTTGAAATTTATCATAAACTGATTAGGATTTCTGATAGTAGGCCCAGGGTTAACCCTCTCCATTTCTATCCTAGACAACTTATCTGATAAATCTTTAATTAACTTGGTCATTTCTATACTTTTTTCATCTTGAATATCTTTCCCTGAGCTTGATGGCCCTCCTTGTTCCTGCAAAAGTTAAAGTTTCAAATTTAACTTTTAATTTACCTGATGCTAGCATGTTGGATTCAATTTCTATTGCATACTCTTGCATTCCGTATAATGTTCTTAACCTTCTTTCTCTTAACAATAATGCAAAGTCTGGCTCAAAGGCTCCTGCAAAAGTAACTTTTGCAGCATGTTGTGATGGCTTAACATTAGCAGGAATTTTGTTGTATGTTTTATTGAATATTTTAATCAAGTATGACACAGACTCATTGTTATTTTTCCTCGATGCCCCAATTTCAGTTAAATAATATAAATGGTATTTCTTTTCCCCCCATTGTCTAAGGAAAACATCTTCTAAGGTTTCATAAGAATCAATAGAATTGGGAGGTAATCCCCTAAACCAAAGTCTTACTTCTCACTCAAATGTTTGTACTAAAAGCCTCATATATACATCCTCATGTTCTACTCCAGCCACATCAGCAAATCCTTCAAAGAATACCAAATGTTCTACAATTGTCACATCATTGTCCCCATTGAATTTGGGTAAACTTTTAACATAATTATCATGCATATCATTTAGATTAGTAGGTAATACC
The DNA here is from genome assembly GCA_000966675.3 of Picea glauca. Taxonomy (NCBI): domain Eukaryota; kingdom Viridiplantae; phylum Streptophyta; class Pinopsida; order Pinales; family Pinaceae; genus Picea; species Picea glauca. The sequence continues at coordinate 37,692 of JZKD02S1974306.1, read as the reverse complement.
AAAGGGGCATACCTAGAAGCTACTTTATTAAAGACTTTGGGACGAGGAGGAGGAGGTGGTGGGTTTTCCTGTGCACCCCCTTGATGGATATTGCCATCCATGCTTTATTTTGGAGATGAGATGTGAGATTGAAAATGTAGATTATCAAAAATCTCTAAAGATTTCTCAGCTAAGGTTTTGATAGCTTCGGGGAAATAACGATGAATATTAGCAAGATAGTAATAAGGTGAAGAATAATTCAATGTAGGTGAATATGAAATTTCAGATAATATTTGGAAGGAACTATTTTCTTCTTTGAACTGATTAGAATAAATGGGAGATGTAACAATAAAAGAGTCCAAATATGAAGAATAATCTTCTGCCAATTCAGGGATACAAACCCTTGGTTTAGGAAGGCTAAACTTAGGCCAGGTACTAGTGATTCCTCCTTAACCTCCAAATTATAAACTCCTTCTTCAGTCTGAAAACGTTTGTCTCCAAAAATAGTTTCGTCTGAAGATTGAATTTTATCTTTTAAGTCATATAATTTAACCTTGATAGGTTCAATCTCAAAACTTTCTGATTTTATATGTGGATTACTAATATGTGAAATTTTTGTTTCAAAAATTTATATATTGGAAGAGCTAACAACACTAATTTTTGTGTCATCAGTATTAACTACTTCTTCAAAAGTTTTAGTATGAATTTGGGATGGACCAGCTTCAAATTCAGATGTTGCTAATTTAGGATCAATGATATTAACTTTGAGTTCAGAAGAAGTAATCTTAGATAAAATTGTTTTGGGTTGATAGACCTTACCTGTTGATGCAGAAGTTTGTCTTTAATATCCCTTAGGCTTCAAGAATTTTTCTGGATCCGAGACAGGTATAGTTTTTTTGTTTTTTTTCTCTGGATTTTTCCCGATATTCTTTCTCCTAAATGTTGTCTTTGAAGTAATCAAGTTTCCAATAAAAAAAAGTAGGTCCTTGAGAGTGTAGAGTCGCAAGGTGAATTACTGAAGAGCCTTTTGATGTCTGATTTATGTTCACCCTGCAAAATCAAAGCTAATCTTTGTTGTACCCCACAGAAAATGAACTTTCAATTTCGTCCCCATCAACAACGCCAAAAAGATGTTGTTCCTGAGATTTGTTCTAGGCTCACATAACAATGCCATGCATCCCAATAAAATGATAATTAATTTGATATTGCTTTTCTACCTTTGCATAAGAATGAAAATTTCAATAATCTAATCATCGTAAATACAAAGACAATATCTCTTTCTTTAATTTTTTTATAAATAATCAAGAGATGGAAAGAAGAATTAGATATGTATCTAAATTATGAAATAGATTAATGAATAATAAAGAAATATACATATGTAGGTCTTATTTTGCTTACAACAAAATAAAGGAAAGTCTTTACATGAATAAATGTTCAATAGATAAACTGCAGTAGAAGTAATACTAAATTTCAACCATTCGTAACTTAAACACGATAGTTTGAAAAAGATGAATTATGATAACATGAGCAACAACACATAGAAAGAACATAACTCAAAGAAATGAGAAACAAAATCTCATGTATTTATGCAAAAAATTGATCTCCTTATTGAAAAGTCTTCAATTACATATAAGGCTGAGAAGTCTATCTTCCATTCTTCAATTATTCTTTTATAGATACAAAGCCTGTAACCAAATGGATGACATTTTCCTAGTCTTAAGTGAGCATTACAAAAATAGACAAACTAAATCCCAAAACTTAAGGAACAAATTTGGAATCCTTGATTTTTCTCCATGTTGTTGGCCAGGTCATTAGATTTGTGCAAAATGCTCCCATTCTTGATTCAGAGGATATTTGCATGATGTCATTCTTCTATAAGCTTTCTCCAGCTCGTTACATGCTTCATACATTGGAGTAGTTTGAAATAGTTTTCTCAAATGCCATAATAAAAAGAAGTCACCGTCTAAAAGATAAAAACTGGTTTGACCTCTTAATATCCCAGTAACTCCTTTGAATTTATTAACATTTTCCCTTGCTAAGATCAATAATTGTTGATATTCTGGTAGAGATGGAAAATTGCTTTTTTTACCATAGTATTCAGGTAATCCCATTTCCACCATCTTTTTATAATGATATTTATACCATTGCACATTTCTTTGAAGGTGAACAAGTTTACTTTGAACTTGTTGAATTAAGTTCCTTTTAGTAAGAAAATTTTTAAAATCCATAATTGCACTTGTTCTATATTTAACTCCAATTTGGTTTAATTCCTATTTTGTCTTGGAGTTAAGAACTCTAATGATTTTGTCGCCAACTTGAGGCTTGTCTCCTAATTTTTGTTCAGCCTTTTCAATGCATTTTTCAACCTTCTTGACCAAGTTAGCCTCTTCCTCCATTATTATAAAGCATTTCCACATCATATTCACATGATACATAATTTTATCCCAAATTAAATGTCGTGTTGCCATTAAATAGGATTTGTCAAAAAGCTTGCTCTTCAATGTATCATACTCTTCCTACAATTTTGGTGTTGATCCCTATATGTTTTTGAGTTGCCTTTACTTTTCCCCAATATGCTCTTTCAAAAGATTGATCTTTGTTTCATAAGTTGAAACTGTCCTTCTTGATTCATCTAGTTGAATCTCTTTATCATTTAGATCAATTAATGACCTGGCTAATTCCTCTTAACTACCTACAAATGTGCCATCTAAAGATGATGAGGGTATTTCTTGTTTTAGTACTTGTATTTGTTGTTGTAGAGAGCAATTTTTTTCATTTAGCTTTGCATTGACTTCAATCTATTTTTCCTTTTCCTTCTGAATGGCCAAAAGCTCTGGGGTCTGTACATTATCCACACATCAGACAACTTTAATCACCTTTTCAAAATAAGAATTTCATTATCTTTGTCACTTATCATCTTTTGAATAGGTTCTTCATTTGTAGCATCATCTCTTATTTTAACAAACTTTTTCTCTAAATCATCTATTCTCGTCTGCTTCACTCCTCAACTTGTTTGCTCCTGCTTTGACTGTTGTTTAAGTTGATTATTCATTTTTTTCAATCTTTGTAAGCTAATAGTAGTCTTCAAAATATCTCTATTGACCATCTCCCATGTCTGATTATGTAGGCCCATTTTGTCTGTTAAGGGAATGTCATCAAGATTTAGAGAAAAAATAGGTGCCTTATAATTGTCATGTCCTTGAATGATTGGACCAAATGATTCTAATATTTCCAAATTCAACCTTCCTCTTTCAAAGTCGATTCAAGATATTAATCTTGTAACTGGAGAACCCTGATTTAGCTTTCGGCTCCAAAAAATTTAAATTTTTTTTTTTTTGTCTTTCATATCATCATATTTGGAAAATACACTTTCTGGCTTGATATATGTAGACCCTTCTCATGGTGGCTTCATAAATATTGATGGAAGAGTGTATATTGAGTAAACAACTTCTTTTTGAATCTTTTCCAATGTTTGTATCTTGGGTTGAGCTTCTTCCTCTGGATCATCATCTATGATCACTTCAGTTCTAGATTTCTTGCTTGATTGTCCTTTTTTTTGTTTCCATATCATCTTGAAGTTCCCAGTTATGACTTCTTTTCAAGGCCTTTTCCTATTGTAGAGGTGTGTCAATATTTACTTCCTAAAGAAAATTTTGTATTTCCTCCCAAGTATCCAAATTTCTAATCTGTTCAAGATCAGGTTTGCTTTAATGCTTATATGTTGAAACATCAAGCTCCAGTCTTATGTTATTAATAACCCCTCAAGGGTCATATTGCTAAGTTTTTCCTTGTTCAAATCCTAATTCTTGTAACATTGTTTCCAACACTTGCAATGCTAACCTGCTATGCACAATAAAAGGTCCAATCTCCCTTTCGGGCTTAAAGTTAGTCTTTTTTCTTCTAGCAATAAAATGAACCTCATAAACATTAAGAATTTTCCTTATGAATTCTAAAGCAAATATTCTTGTAGTTAAGAAACTTGGAAGTTTAAAAGGTTTAACCTCTGCACCATACATTCTTATTTATGTATGCTCTTTGAAAAGGAACCAATCTCCTAATTGAGTCTCTGAAGATTCATGCAACGACTTTTTAATCTCTAGGAAAATTTTAGGGGACTCTGCTCATGAAAAAGAGTATAAACTATAGACATGAATGAATTTACATAAACAAAAAAACCCACATTTTGAGGTTTACTTCTGACTAGGGAAGTCTAATGAATGACTGAGGCAATCTCTCCAACTTCATTTTCAATTTCTAGGTATAAGCTATGAAATTCATTCTTTCTTTGAAAAAGGAGCAAGTAAACCAAATACGACTGGAAACGAAAATCTCTATTTAAAGGAAAATCCTTAAGTGGTTCATGAATAGGTTCTGAAATAAACTGTGCAATGCAAAATCTGGCCATTATTCATGTGGTAGGAGGGAAAATTGCTAAGAGAAATCCTAAAATAATACTGTCAACAATTCTATCAGAGTCGTAACCCAAGATTGAGCATATTATACAAATGACTTCATGTACTTTCAGTGTAAACATACTGGTTTTGAAGGTTTTTAGATCATGAGAGATACCAACATTATATTTCATCAAAGTTTGAACAAAAGATTGGCGTTCTTGGATGATTAATTGATTAAAACTAACTGCTAGGGTTTCTTCATGTTACTAGGCTTCTCATGGATGCAATGTATTTGTGAGCACACCAGTGTACGAATTCTGGGAAATTATAAACTTGTGGAACAAGAAATTGAGCCAGGTTCGAACCCCAAACGTTAAAATAGTCATTTGATTTTGTATACCTAGTTTGGGCCAGATTATGCAACTCATATAGATCGAAAGAAACTTTAGGATAAAAAATCTGGGAATCTCTGTCCTCTAGAAAGGTTTCTATGCTTAATAGGGTTTTTTGACTCATTTGATACTGTTCATTTCAACATTTTGCTAATATGAATAAGGAAAAAAATACTTTTAGCTCTTACCCGAGAAGTTGACTAACACAAACCCTTTGTTTTGTTGGTGAGATTTTCGTTAAAGACTATTATCTGTTGAATATTCTCGTGCTCGTAACAGTGACATTCAAACTCCAATGGGAAAATAAACACAAAATACCTTTTTTGATGTTTTGTCTTATTTAAACATAAAGGTGATTAAGCAAACATAATGAGATATTTACATAAATAAAAACAAAAAAACTTAAATACAAAGCGTAATTATTTACTTGACACCGATGGTTTTCGAACCGCGCATGATGTGACGAGTGGTTTTGAGAGTGGTTTGGCGAGTCACATGGTGAGATGATCTTTTGACATGTCACACATGTGGTATTCCTTGTGATGTCATCACGCGCGGGGTCACTTTGATTAAACTTCGTTCGTTTTTAATGTGCGCGGACTGTTGATGCCACCACCGCTTAGGATTGACGACCAATATTTACGCTCCTTGTCATCATATAACAATAAGGTTATATATATAGATCTAAAATTAATTTGTAAAATATATTTACATATAAGAAAAACAACAAACTATATTTACATAGAATAAAAATGAAAAATATATAAAAAAGACCAATACAATATTCAAAAAAAAAAAAGAATACTTTGAATTTAAAACAAAATTAAAAATTTACCAAGGAACTAAAGACTAAGACTAATCTAAATAAAATAAAATAATTTTTTTATGAAATTTTATTCTATGTCCTAACGGAACCCAATGAAGAACTCTACTAGATAGCCATATAGCCCCATGCTTTTGTCCCTTTTGAAAGAGGCTAAAACTAAGTTTAACTCCTCCTTCAAGACTTCTTCAATCAATGTTTGATTTCTTCCTCAATAACAAATATTAGAAAGAAAGTAGATAGTTTTAGAATTTTTACAATGTTAACTCTATCCGGCTATGTGTAGATACACTGGAAATGAGATACCCCCATTTCCACTGTTTCATCAAACTTTCTAGCTTTATTTCCATTTGGCTTCTCCATTTCCCATATAGTATTTATTCTCTCGTGTTGTGCATAATTACAAAAATATCTATATTTTCATCCCACTTCTCCAGCGAAGCTTCCCTACCCTTCACTTTTCAGTATGCTTCTCTCCAATCCAACGCCATTTTCTTAGAAATTTCTAGACTCCTTAACCTCATTTTCTACTCTTCATTGAAGACCCCATCCACATTCATCTCATAAAGTTTAGATATATTTCTCTCTACTTCTTTTAGATCCTTATCCATGTTTTTATATTAGTGGATTCTCAAGTTGACATTGCCATCTTCACTTTTTTAAGTGCTACTACAAATTAATAGCTCAGTACATCCATTCAATTTTCATCAAAGCCAACCCCTTCATCTTTAACCAATTTTAGACACTCCTCATCCTCCAACCATATAGGGATAAATTTGAAAGGACTTGTTGGCTTCAAATCCTTCTTCTCTAACTAAATTAGAATGGGCAAGTGGTCTAAGCCACCTTTAACCTCCACCCATGTTTTGATTTTATCTGATTCACTCATTAAATTTTCAATGACCAAGAATTTATTGAGCCTTTGTTATTCCCAAGCTTCACTAGTTCCATTGTTCCTCCAAGTAGGCACAATTAATAGGTTCCACATCCTCAAATCCTACTTCTTTTATCTTATACCTAAAGAAATCTACCAACCTATCCAGTCTTGCTGAATCTCCCCACATCTCTTCTCTATTTAGAGTAAAATTTAAATCTCCCCCTATAATCACCTTCTCATTCTTGATACAGACCAGAGAAGAAGTCCTCCCAAAAGGTCTTCCTTTCTTCATATGGACCATAGAAACTTAGCACAAAAATATTCTTCCTTGGCTCTTGAACTAATAATTTTGTCTATATAATTGATGTAAGGAGAGAGGTGTTTAGTAAGGGTATTGAATTTTTCAACCTAGTTAGACTCCCCCCTGATTAGCCTACAATATCTACAGTTAAAAAATTCCACTCCTTCATATTTTTTTGTAAGAAACCTACCATCGTTTGGCCTTCTTCATCGCTTTCACATGGAAGATTGTAAACCAACCCCTTCTCCCTTCTAGTCTGGATTCAAGCTTGTTTCCACCTGTACTTCATTGTTTCTTGTAATGTAATCACATCAGGTCTATGCAATTCGACGAGTCTTACCAAGCCAAGTATTTTAGAGGGATTGCACAACCCACTTATGTTTAGGGATAAGATGATAATTGTTTCACCCTGGAAGGGGAATTCTTGCTCCAAGGATCCATTTAATTCATTTTTTTCCCTTCATAGAGTTCATTCAAGCCTTTTTCTTGTGCACACCGGAGAAAATATTTTATGCCAACAAATGATGAAGAAGGATACCTTGTTGGGTCTAAGCCTAATTCCCCTTCAATACAATCTTCCTTGATGTATTTACACCCCTTTCTAGACCTCAATCAATACACATTCTGATCAAGGTATTCCACACGGGTAGAGTTACCCTCTTGGATTTGTGTTGAGGGGCCATTCTCTTTGCTTAAGGGAGTTGTTAATGTAGTGTCCCCAAGGCCGAGCCCCGTAGTAAACCATGTTCTGAAAGGAATTGTAATTATGATTTATAGGTTGGTTGGCCAAGTTTTTATAAGCTGGAGGTTTATGTGTTGTTAGGCCAGGAGCCTGTTGTTGTATATGTAATCATGCAGAAAAATTAATAAAACATAAACACCGCCATGTGCAGACCGACCACGATGAATGAGTGAAGGGGGACTAAGCATCCATAAGGTGGGCAAGGAATTAGGGGCTGAAGGTGGGAAAAGGGGCTAAGTGTTGAGCCTAGGGGCTAAGCCTAGGGGGCTTAAGCCTGGGAATAATATTTTAATTTTATCCCAAAAGACATGTGCATTTTATGTTTTATCCTAAGTTTCTGGTAAGGGGAGAACATGCAAGGGAGACACATGTTGGTGGAACGCATGCAGTTTCATGGGTGACAAGTGTCAACCCTAACACATGCGAATAAAACGACCAGGGTGAGTCGTGAGAAGGGTTCCTCCTCCATTCCACCCGACTACCTGAGCATGTAGAGAGCGTTGAACAGTACGACCAACCCAACCTCTGCAAGAATACCGCGTGTGTTCTGAGAGTCGTGAACCCGTATTGTCTTTGATAGTCCGTGCACATCCTCTGTCCGACTGATCGAACCTATGCGTGGAGGCTCTGTTCCGAAGTTGAGACCCTGAACCATTCCGCCATTGTTGAACCAGTGGGAAAGCCTATGTTGTTCTGAAGAGTCGATCTCACCCTCTGTTCAACGGTGCTCAGGTGAGTTCCAGACCCCCCTTTCC
>JZKD02S1974306.1:0-21884 GCA_000966675.3 Picea glauca | reverse complement strand
GAGACCCAGAGAGGGAGGTTAGCACCGATGGACTGTGCTTGTGAAGGTGTATACTCCCGGGCGGAACATGCATGTGGGGAATGAGAGTCTGATAGTAGTGGGCGTAAGATGGCATTCTGGGAAGAATCCTTCCAGATTTTATGTGTTGTTTTCCCTGTAACCTCAGCCTAGCCTAGATTTCCTTGCCTTGGGGTGGAGCTTAGTCCCAGCTCGGGGGTGACCCATTGCTGAGCTGATGAGYAGTGCGGTCTAAGGCTGGGAGGTTCGTGGAAGGCCTGCACTTGGTTGGTGGATTCTACCAYTRTTAAAAGATAAGTATCTGATTATGTTTTTATCACGTTTTGCATGACTCTACTGTTTATGTTATCATGATTTCCGTTGTGTATACGAATTAATATGGAATGCTATGGATTGTTAATTATAGCAGTAAATAATATGTTTTACTCTATGCTTAAATGAGTTATGTATAGAGTGGTGTTATAACCTTCTCTTAATAGCGGTTAAACCTTGGTAGCCAGAAAAAGGGTGCGCTACAGTTAAATTCCCAACTCCTTTTAAAAATTTGTTCGGGATCCATTCCCCTTTAATTCCCCTAAGGATTTTTTACTAGACTCTATAAGGGTAGGCCATCATTCCTTATCCTTGAAGTCAAAGCTATCATTTTTTGAAAAAATGGGATACTCTAAATTATGAGGATTTTAATTACTAATTTTGTCCTTGCTTGCTATATTTTCTGCCCTTGCCTCTCATTTGACCCTTGTGAGGTGCTTTGTTGATCTTCCAGACTTGCCTAGGAGAGCTCAAAACTCCTTTCCTTGTACTCCATGTGACTTCACATTATACTCCACTTCATTCAATTCCACTCCTTTTCCAAAAGTCTCCTTGTTTGTTCTTGTTAGAATATAAGTGGATGTGCTCATTTTACCATTGACAATACCCTTGTCACCCAACCATAGGTCGAAGCCACCCTCTGAGCACCTTAACCTTGACAGAGAATCACTCTGAAAGCAAACCATAGGCTAGATAGCCAAACAAAGGGTAGCACACCTTTCCCCGAGGATAGCACATCAACAAGAGCTGATCAGATAGTCCAAACCCTAGCCAAGAGATAGTCCAAGCGTAACTGCTAGCTACAATAGTTGCAACAACAACTCTCCTCCAAACCTGTGTAGAAACTGGGCAACTGCAGTGCACACAAGTGTTGCTCTGCAATTCTGAGACTGCCTGCCAGAATGAGAACTGCCCTCCTATATTTATACTAATTCTTGCTAACTGCCTGGGCCGATTTCTCATTATGGGTATCTGTCTGTTCAGTATATATTATTATTTCTGGTCGACTTCTTCTCTTGGAGGCTAATAACCTAATATAAATGATCTTCTTGAGCCGACAAGTCTTCTAGGGTTATTAGCCAACTCATTAGGGTTTCTTCTTGCTTCCCGGAGTATTCTATCCTCGTCAGGTTTACACATGGAGATAAATACCTCCCGCAACTACCATAATATCAACACTCCCTTCTAGCTAGGGAGGTATTACAGGTAATGGTCTTGATCACAAAAAACATACCATTCATTCGGTAGCATCAACATAGTTGTATAGACTAGATCATGAGCACCATCATCATCATCAGTGTCATCAACTGCATCATCTCTCGAAACCACACTCTATCTGAGTAATCAGACATGATGCTCACTCCATAAAGTGATACAAGATCCATTCTTCTAATCTAGAAGAGTAAATGCTCTGAACCATTTTCCGTCTGGGAAATCTCTGTCCTTTGATTATCCATCTAACTGGTAATCATTTCCAATATTGTTGATAGTCTTCAAGGCAATCGAAACAAAATAGAACACAACTGTGTCTATCCATATTAGTACATAACTACAATCCAGTGGTACACTACCACACCAAGTAAAAGACAAGTACTTGATCAACAACGTATAGTCACGAACAGTGGAACACATCCACCACAGTAGTATACATCTACTGTCATGCAGTCTTCATAAAAATCATCTGATATCAACCTGAACAGAAACAATGTTATGATATAAACTGAATCATCTGGGCCAATCTTTCACTCATATCTGGGAGATCTGAAAGAATATTTTCCCTCAGAGTAGAACAATGAGATATCTGGACTATTCTTCTCAAGCAAGGAAGAATAATTGTCCTGTCTTCTGAACCTGGACCATTCCCCACCCTAGGCCATTCTTCCTACACTAATCAAAGTGCACCCTGGAGAGAATGTATAAACCCTAAGGAATGCCTATCCATGATTGCTGAGCCTGGACCATTCCCCACCCTGGGGCATTCCTTCTACACTAATCAAAGTGCACCCTGGAGAGAATGTATAAACCCTAAGGAATGACTGTCCAGACCATTTCCCTTATTAACCACAAGAGGAAAAGATTGTCCTGTATCAACCTCCAAAACAAGCCATTCCTCATGTTAACCACAATGAGAAATCGTTGTCCGGCGAGGCGAGCTAGTCTTCTTGAGTAACCCTCAAGAAGAGAGACTGCCCTATACCACTCCCCATGTTAACCACAATGGGAAGTCATTGTCTATGATACATCAACAATCTGGACCATTTCCCATGTTAACCACAATAGGGAAATCGTTGTCCGTTAGAAATCTCAATCCACTTTCTGAACTGGAAAGGAAACTTCTTTTCCTGGACCATTTTTCGAACTAAAAAATGGTTGTCCATAAATCAATACATATCAATGCTCCCTCCCAACCTGGGATTCATCTCTTCCTTTTTCAATAGGAAGTCGTCTCCACGAGCTCTAGCTTGAGTACGCAAACTCTTTCATCTTGGATAGAAGCTTTATCAAGATGTCTATTTATTTTCTCATCTGTGGAGATATGTATTGGAGAACCACTTTCTCCTTTCTGGACTTCATCACGGATAATGTAATGCTTTATTTCAAATGTACTTCGGTCTGGAACACTGGTTTTCTCTGAAGGCTTCATGTAGCTCTGATCAATAGAGTATATCATTGTTGGAAAACTAGAACATATCCATTTGGCACTTCTTCTGTCATCATGAGATCTGATCTACTGAGTAATCATCTTGATACAATATCTCTGTTATAGAGAATCTTCACCACGCTTCTGCTGTGCATTGGAGTTTCTCCACCAAGTTATCTACTTCCATCCATATACAAGGGTCTCTTTCTGGTATGCCTCAAAGTCTTGAGGTTTCTCCTCATATGTTCTTTGTTCAATTACTCTGGAGAACAGTCTTTGCATTCATCTTGATGTAGCACTCCAACCCATGGATGCTATAATGACTCATGTAGAGGTATGCCTGGTTTACCGGAATGAGCAATCATAGTCTTCTCCATCCATGTGGGAGAACCTCTAGTTCTGGATCTTGCAATGCTTTCATTCATAAGTCTTTCGTACACTATTCTTCATCACAACTTTTAGTTTTGCTTGATTGCTTTCATATTAGACTGGTAATCTTGTGATTCTTGATACAATGACTGGTTGTTCAGGCTTCTCTTCTTTCTTGGAATCTTCATGTTCTTCCTCATTTTTTAATTTTTTTTAGCTTTTGGGGATTCCATGCCCTAAAGATTCCACTTCTTTCTTTCATCATAGGATCACAGATCTGGATGGACAACCAGGGACACTTTAAGGCTTCTCTTCAAAGAAGACTTCTTCTGAGGTTGAACTAAGCACGTATTGTCTTTCATGGTTACTACCATGGATATATACTTCATCATCTTCAATGGATCATAGGATTAGCTCCCTCCTAATCCTTGCTTCATGTATGAGTGCATATAATCGACTCCCTCCGTCTAACAGAGTCCACGCTTTTGTCTGCATTCTTATTGTCTTTTGCAATATATAATTGGCTCTCTCTGTCTAACAGAGTCCACACTTCTGTCTTGTTGTCTTCCACAAAACGTCATAAGTCTTTCTACAATTTCCTCTTGATTGCTTACTTCTTTATGTCTTTGCTTCTTCTAAGTATCTTCATGATTTATTCGGCTTATCTTGCAATGGTTTCCACATGATTTGCTTGATGTATTTCATTCTTTCATGTATTATCCAATGATATCAATCCTTATCTTGTTGTTCTTCCATCGGTATAGTTCTTCTTGGAACACATTATCTTCCAAGAGATAGATATACAAGATATGTACAGAGACGATGCAAACAAGATATGTACAAGGAATAAGAAGAGTATTGTTACCTTCAGAAGAAGAAGTCTTTTTCATCCTGCTTAGTCTTCTTTGTAGGTTCCTTTTCTTCAGCAATTGATGCTTCGTGTTTCTCCTTCCTTTTCTTTAGCTCAGGACAATGATTCTTGTAGTTGCCATACTTTCGACAGTTGAAGCATTGTACTTCTGAAATGTCTTTTTCTTGATTTGGCTTTCTCTTTGAACCAAACTCCCTTTTGTTCCTGAAATTATTGAATCTTGTTGTGAAGGCTTGATCGTCGTACTTCTTTTGGGGTTTCTCTTGTAACAACCTAATAATTCTAAACATCATTAAGTTTCATAAACATTTTATTTCGTAAACTGAAACAATAACTTCCTAGCATAATATTGATTTTCATAACAACAACTTCAATAACTTAGATTTATCAATAAATACTGATTTCATGGCAGAAAGAAATAAATACATAACTTAACAAAGTACTTGGTTCTGATGCTAATTTTTGTTGCCTCTGTGCCTTGCTGCTGCCTTCCTGCTACCTGCTACATAGATCAACCATGCCACAAACAGGAAAATAACTGCCCAAAACTACTGTCCTCCCTGCCAACTAGGAAAACTACCTAGCTCCAGGATATCTACAGATATCCTGCCCCCCGTGCCCAAAACCTCCAGCAACTCAGTGCCTCCACTGATCAAAAGCCACAGTGACAAACTCTCTGCTCACAACAAATGTCATCCTCCTCGGAAAAATCCCTCCTCCATCGAATGCCTCCTCATGTCAACCTTCCCCCTTCCCTTATTCCTCCTCCGTCGACTCATGCAGTTACTCCTCCAACCACCCTCCGTGCCTGTCCCTTCTCCCTCCTTAAATGTTTTATCTTCTCAGGATTCATAGGCTCCCTCTCTGCATACACAACCATTTTTTAACATTTTTCATTGATCTTTTAAATTTATTTCTCAGGTCATTAAATGTGATCTGTAGTTAGAGTATTACTTAATTAATCACAATTATTTTCTTTAATTAATTTTACTTTATAATCTTTAAGTATTTATTTAACTAGGGTCATTACATCTCTTTTGCATTGATCCTTGATTCTTCTTGAGCACAACAAGTCCAAAGTTCTTCAAATGTCGGATACTCCTTCCTTGTGTTCATGCTTGCGAAAAATGCATCCCACGTCTTGGGAAGACCATTGAGTACTATGTTTACCAATTCCTTCTCTAAGATGATCTCTTCAATAGCTTGTAGTTGATCTCTTAACTGAGAGATTCTCACAAGGTATGATGTTATGATGTCATCATCATTCATATTCATGTCACAGAGCTCATTCTTCAAACTCATTATTTGTCCAATGTTTCTAACTGAGAAGAGGTTTGTTAGGGCATCGTACATCTTCTTTGATGAGTCAATATGGGAGATGTAGGGTATCAAGTGGTATTTTATAGAGTCCACTATGATACTCATGGCATTGATGTCACCGTCTTTGAACTTCTCCATAACTGCAACGTTATTCGGTTCCTTCTCTTTTCCTTCTTCAAACTCCGGTTCCACGATCTTTCCTTTCACGATATCCAACACTTTATTCTTGGCAAGGATGAGCTCAATCCTTTTCTTCCACACTCTGAAGTTATAGGCTCCATCTAACTTGTTCTCTGACTTCATAGGATAAGTCATGGCTGCTTTGACTTGGTCAAACCCTAGTTTTGACCAAAAACTTAAACTTGACATCTTGGCTTGCTGAAAGTACCAGGAGATGTGCTAAGCTAAGGCGCACTGATCTATCCAAAGATTGGGTCAATCCCTTCACTTAAGGTGCCTCAACAAGAGGATTAGGGTTTCTGCAACTACACCAGCTAGTAACCCTAGCGACAGTGCTATGGTGACTACTCTTGCTAGAAACCCTAGCGACAATTCTTCAACGAGCTTAATATCCTCACGGCTATGTTTCCTTCCAGCGGTTAGACTGAATGAAGGAGGTGTGGGCCCATAACCTGTTAGAATATAAGTGGATGTGCTCGCTTTACCATTGACAATACCCTTGTCACCCAACCATAGGTCGAAGCCACCCTCAAAGCACATTAACCTTGATAGAGAATCACTCCGGAAGCAAACCCTAGGCTAGATAGCCAAACAAAGGGTAGCACACCTTTCCCCAAGGATAGCGCATCAACAAGAGCTGATCGGATAGTCAAAACCCTAGCCAAGAGATAGTCCAAGCGTAACTGCTCGCTGCAGCAGCTGCAATGGCAACTCCCCTCTAAACCTGCACAGAAACTGGGCAACTGCAGTGCGCACAAGTGTTGCTCTGCAATTCTGAGACTACCTACCAGAATGAGAACTTGCCTCATGTATTTATACTGATTTTGGCTAACTGCCTGGGCCGACTTCTCATTCTGGGTGTTTGTTTGTTCAGTATATATTATTATTTCTGGCCAACTTCTTCTCTTGGAGGCTAATAACCTAATATAAATTATCTTCTTGAGCCGACAAGTCTTCTAGGGTTGTTAGCCAACTCATTAGGGTTTCTTCTTGCTTCCCAGAGTATTCTATCCTTGTTAGGTTTACACGTGGAAGTAAATACCTCCCACAGCTACCATAATATCAACAATTCTTGGGTTATCTACTTTAAGGGGGATTCCCTTTTTCTTCCATTCCTTTTGAAGGCGGTTTCCCTAAATAAAACCCACCACATTCCCTTTGAACAAGCTTCCATTGCTAAACTTTTGGGCAAATGCTTGCATGCTATATTCCAAAACATGCCCATACACATGGTATCTTGCACACTAAAATGTAATTTTTACATAGTCCACAATTTTCTTATGAATTGTCTTCCCCACTACAATCTCAATACTTTTTGAAATCCCTTCTTTTAAATATAGTTTGACCACTATGCGTGTTATAGGCCTATGAGGATTTTTTTTAGGACTCACCTTTGTTGATTGTCCTTCCCAAACTATCTCCAATATCCCTTAGAAACTTATTAGTTCAGAGTTCTATGGGAAGTCTTGGTGACTCTACCCATATTGGTTGCTTTGTAGAAGATTTCAACCTTGGGTCAAAGCACATTGACCACTTTTGCAGTGAAATGACTATCGATCCCCAATGCCAATGACCTCCTAAGATTTTCCCTACATATGCTTCTATTTCGAACATAAAACCTAGCCATCCTCTTCCCATCAAGTGATGTTTCAAGGCATGACCCAAAACAGGGTACCATGCTTTTTGTAGCCAATCGTTTAAATTTTTTTCTGATATTTTCCTCCTATATAATTTCCTCATAAGGCTTTGCCATTAAACTCCATCACATGATCAAGCATTGCATCTTGCCAAACAACCATTCTCACCGGATTTTTGCTTTACTTCACACCACCTCCTACTCTTCTTCACCAAATTATCCCAAGAGATTTCAAGAGTTATTCCCACTCAATGCTTCCAGGTCCAGACTACTCCCTACAAACGTGGACACGCCTATATGTTATAGTGGTAGCAGTGAGAATCAACCCCGTGTCACGTGAGTACAAGCCTGAAGGTTATAGGGGTAGAGGTTGGAATCGACTTCGTGTCATGCGAATACGAGCCTGACCTAGTTATCGATTCTCTCATATACACACAAAAAAAGCACCAACAATAACAACATAATTTTTTTATATTAAAAAAAATAATTATTAATTATTTAAGAAAACTAAACATTTTATATTTTAATGATTTTTTTAATATTTCAAACTAAATACATAATTTCCCTTCCATTATTTTAAACTATAAAAAAAACCAATTCCTAATATATTTAGGCTACAACTTAACATTACCATTAAAAACTACAAATATGGTAAATTTACCAACTCTTTGTTGAAACTTAAAATTACCATTAAAAACTACAAATATTGAAAAGTTACCAACTCTTTGTTGATAAAGCTCTTTACCCCATATATTTGATCATTTAAATATTTAATCATTTGTGCAAAAGAAAGAAGACTAGGATGCAACAAAATATTAAATGGCTAATAAATGGGATATCTAATTAGAACAAGTGCCTTAAGAAGTGCCCTACGAACAGTAAAGAGATAAAGGCTTTTGTTATTGATAGGTTCCACAAGTGAACTTGGGATAAATGGTTCGAGAGAAAGAAAAAGTATTATATTGAAGAGTTTAACCCCACATACAATCATTATCAAAAAACGTACATAGGGGCCACTATATTTTGGAGAGCCAAAATGCTTATTGCCCAATTAAGAACCAATTCCCATCAACTCCGTTGTGAAAGTGGGCGTCGAAAAAGACCAAAAGAAGCTTGGAAAGAAAGGGTGTGTGTTCTGCACTTCCGGAAAAGTCGAAACAGAAAAACATTTCATTTTATAGTGTGAAGCCTTCAAAGAGAGTAGGAACAACTATATAAGTATCTTGACAACTAGCTCTTGGAATAACTTATTCAATGAGGGGACAATGAAGAAATTGGGAGAGCTCATCATCAAATTGAACATGAAAAGGGTTGAACTACAGAAATCAATGTGTGAGGCGGTCTGTCCCATAAACTATTGTTAACCTCATAGACATTAAAATCATTTTCTTTCTTACCTCGTATCTTGTTCTCTACAATCCCATACACTAATATATTTAATCATTTAATCTCGTATCTTGTTCTCGTAGCCTTTGCATTGTGCATTAAATTTAGCTGGCTTAGTCAAAGTCCTCCATCATATCGTTTATTAACTATCGCATGTTAAGCAATACAACCTATGTAAATAATCAAAATTAGAAAAACCAAAACCAGTCCACCGACCAGGCTTTCCTCGGCCAGTGTAAACTAAACACCAACTACTTAATACCTTTCTTACTAATTCAAACATTGCGCTCTCCATTGATTTTTCGCATGAATTCAGCTGCAGCTTAGGAGGAGGGTCAGCCGACGCCATTAAAGATACATCTATACGAAGAAGAATATCTCCTGTAATTATTCTTATCCGAAGAGAATAGGAAACTCGATTTCAATCAGCTTTGAAATTGGAACCAAAGGTCTATCACTTCCTCACTGAAAATCAAAGAAATGGGTGCAATCGGAGACGCTATGGACTCTATCAGATCCATTGACCTCAGACTGGTGACCATGCAAGCCATTAGCCTTGGTATGTATATTATCACTATTATTGTTACTGACCCCCACACCCGAATTTAGTTTGTTTATGCTAAGATTATTAATGGGTCGCTTGTGCTGTCATAAGCCGAAATACATGAATAATGGGTGCTCTGCAAATTAATCACAGTGAGCATATTGAAGTACATTTACTCCGATAAATAACAAGTTATAGAGATCCACCCTTGAGAACAAGGGGATAATTTATCATAAACCGCAAATCAAGTCTTTTGGGTATTGATTCTACCTGGCTATCAACATTACCCAACTGCTTCCGATCCATCAGACCTGAAGCAGGTTGCAAAACACTAGTCTACTCAATCAAGTACAATAAAACTGCATTTTTGCTGTAAGTATATGTCGATTATGCTGGAAAGGTTGTAACATCGATTCAATAAACAAGTTGGATGGTATGGTAGCACCCTCCCTGCTGTACCATCTCTCCATGATTTATACTGATAGTAGTCATGCTCAGGAAACTGCATAACTAAGATAAAATTCAAATTTGATTCATGGAAAACAAAAAAAAGTTGGAAGGGAAAAACCTATATATGGAAGCAAGTGAAACTATGTTCATGGAGTATCTAATATCACATGCATCCCTGCTACAGAATGCGGGCTGTTTTCTCTGTTGCAAATGAAGAGAATGGTGCCCACAAACAGTATGGGTGGCGCACAAGTTGACTGCAAAGTTCTAGTTTCAAACATCATCCAGAAAACAAAACCACAAAAGGATTGCTAAATTCAGGTAAGTTTGAAACTTATTTTGAAGTCAATTTTATAACTTTCACAAGTTTCTTGGTCTGTGGTCAAAGAGTAGGTCACCATCTACCAGTACTTAAAAATTAGATGTCTACAATGAGGGGGATAGAAAAAGAGAGAAATATGCTGTTTTGTCCGATTGCACCATTTTTGCTACTACTGGACGATTTATTTCAACTAGAGAGCAAAAACATAACCACCAGGACAACCATAGAAAACAGAGGCTCATCAGCATTATCCTTCTTGCCCCATCCATTGGATGGCATATGTGCATCCACCATATGAGACTCCAGACCGCAACAGTCATTCTCATCATTTTTCACACTGGAGGGAAGAACCAAGAAAACAATGGAATACTTGTCAGACTTGGGGGAAGATCTGGTTTTTTGAAAGCCTCTGCAACCCTGTATGGGCCCTCTTCCAATTGAGAATCCATTCAATACAGGGCTGTAAGATATGTAGATGTTAAGATGGATTAATGTTTCCCTAATCATGGTCCAAAAGGAGGAAACTCTACTAAGCTGGTCAGTGAAATCTTGACCATAAAAGAAAGCGAAAATTTCCTTACAATGATGCATACTTTCTCCAAGAAACTTTCAAGGAATTTGTACAGAGAGTGCTCATGTCCCGACTCCCTACAGTAAAATTGCTAAGAAGATTCTGCGGCAAATAATTAGCTGTAAGAATCCCTCAAGAATCGTATTTTCAGAAAAATTGGACCAAAATATAATCTTAGGGAAGAAGTTGCACCCATAGCTACATGACTGTCTCAAGAGTCAAGACATTATTTCTGTTAGAATAAGTAGTGCTCATTTTATATGGGTGCCTTATTTGCCAAAATAGGCTTAACATTTTAAAATTGGTAGCATTCTCATGCAAGAGAAGTTAAGCACGATTTGAAAATAAGACACACAATTTTGAGTTAGATCTATTTTGGGTCGAAGATCTATCCTTATCTTCAGCAACCAAATTTGAAACAAATTTTGTATTATAAATACATGTTGTTGATGAATATAAATTCAATGATTTGTGTGCAAGCTTTTCCTTCCCTTGTGTTCAATCTCATGTATGGTGTGCTTTAAAATCTGATACAAAATCGAAGCAGTATGTGATTGTGAGCCTGCAAAAAGTGAAATTTCAAGTGGGTGGTTCCAGACTACTAATGGAGAGCATCAAACTCTCAAAAGCAACATAATAGAGATGTTGCCTAGAAGTTGCAGTTCCATTTCTGGTTCAATTCACGGTAGAAGGAAAGCGCCCTTTTTCTTGTGAGAGAGATGGTGCTATTTTACAGAGGAAGTTGTTGTCCTTGAAAATATCGTCCAATAGTGAGAAAGTCACTATCGGATTGAAGGGACGTCTGGCAAAAGACATAGCAACAATTAACAACATACTAGACACAGCAACAATTAACAACAGAATATACTCTTTTTTTTCTCTGAAGATGGGTGATGGGTTCACTAGAAAGGTCAGTCTAAAACATATGCAGTTTTCTCTGAAATCTACATAAACGATATCAGCAACTGTGGAAATGGATACTCCCTTAACGGAATAAACATCACCCTTGATGCCCAGTAGTTGGTAAGATAAGACAACTGCCCAAATCGAAGAACCAGGACACTCATGACACTAGTACAGTAGAGAATGCAGGGGACACCGACCCTACTAAAGAAAATAACCATTCAAAGTCACCTTCGACACACTCCATAATATCAAGGTGTTCTAAATCTATGTCTTGTTTACAAAACACAGATTCTTGGAAAGGCATATTCCTTTTTCAATGCAAAGTTCAATCTTTAAATTGGGAAGTGATTTCTTATAAAGGGGTGTTTTTAAAGTGATTCCTTCAGTCGCTTTAAACTGATGGTTATTGTTTTCTAAAAAAGTGATGGTTGTCATCGAAAGGGGCATAGTACCTCACTACAGAGTTAATGCCTGAGTTTTTAATTTTTATCTTTAATTAATTTCTTTTTTTGGGGAGATGCCATTCTTGAGGTAAATTGGGAAAACTACAAAATTTCATTCTGGTTGGAAGCGGTCAAGAGATGTTTGTACTCTTAGATGTGCACAAGCTTGATGGCGAAATATATGCTGTCTGGAAATTTAAAATAAAAATATTTTTGGTGTATATCAGGTTGTGGAATGTCGTTGAGGGAAAGGAAAGGAAAGCCAAAGGGGATGTGAATATTGAATTACCTTATGATAATAGAGATAAGTAAGCTCTTGCGATCATTGACATGTGAAAATCATTGATAGGCACAATGGTTTCTTCATAACTTATCCCTTCTATCTGTGCAAATCCTTTATCCACGAGTCTTGCTTTATGTTTGTTCTATACACCCACTAGCATCCTATTGCTTTCTTGCCTAGAGGCAGTTTAACTAGCTCCCATGTGTGATCTTTCATTAATGCATTACACTTGACTTGCATTGCATCAAATCTCTACTTTATTAGCTTCTTTAAATGAATTTCGATCATGATGGGAAACTATAGTACCGATGAAGGCAATATTTACCTGATTTCGTAGTACCACGTTGGCTTAATCTCAGAATGCTTATCAGACTCTTTTTGCTCATTTTCCTCTTCTCTGTTTCTTCTTCTCCTTCCATCCTATGTGATTGGTGTTTGAGCAACTAGTGTTTGGGTGTGCTGCTGCGAGATGTTTTGATGTCTTGATTCAACATTTCCTTCTTCTGGAGCAAATCTCCAAGATGTTTCTTTTTCTTATTCTTTAGTGAAAGGTGAATTTTCATCAAGGACATCTCTACTCTTGATAATCTTTTTGTTAGCAGGATCATGTAATTTATATGGGTTGGATACATTTCCAACTCCCATCTTTCATTTTATGCCCAGTTTTGTCTGGAATGTGAACATAGGTTATCCAACCAAAAGTCACAATCTTCGTACCGATAGTTTTTTACCTAACCAAGCTTCTTCCAAAGTCATATTTCTCAATGCTTTTATAGGAATTTTATTGAGTAGAAAGACTATAGTTTGCACCATCAGCGAGGGGCGAGACAAAACCTCGAAGGATTGCGAAAGGGGGTACCATAGCGACCCTTTTAGGAGTACCCAAGTATAACACTATCAGATTCAATGGTCTCATACAGGGACAACACATCACAACATTGGTAGACGGCGGGGCAACCCATAACTTCATAGATGCAGCCTTAGTAGCCCAGAGAGGGTTACGCACTGAGGAGTTTGAGGGGTTTACAGTAGCCGTGGTGGATGGGTATACCATGACATGCTCGGATATGGTTCCAGACCTAGAGGTCAAGCTAGGAAACTACACAGTGACAGATACATTCTATGTAGTTGACTTATCAGACACAAATGCAGTACTGGGCGTTAAGTGGTTATATTCGCTGGGAGAGATTAGGTTCAACTACCAGACCTTGACTATGAGTTTCTGGGACACCAATGGGTCGAGGGTAGTGTTGAGAGGCATGTCTACAGGAGCACCCCGGGCAATATCAACAAAGAGGATGGAGAGGATCTTCCGACATGGTGATGTAGCATATGCTGCCGAGTGCCTGATTACCACCAAGAGAGATTCATATGGCAGAGAGCAGTGTCATCTAGAGATCAGGGCACTTCTGAGTCAGTATGAGCTAGTATTTGGACCGATACCACTAGGGAGACCACCAGATAGGGGGTTTGAGCACACTATTGAGCTAGAGGCGGGGGCAACACCAATGATCACCGCACCTTATAGACACCCTAAAAGATTCAAGGACGAGATTGAGAAGGCAATCAAGGAATTGATTGCGATGGGGCACATTAGGCCCAACACGAGTCCTTTCGCTTCTTCTTTTGTATTGGTACTGAAGAAGGATGGCACACTGAGGATGTGCATAGATCATCAGGCCCTTAATAAGAAGACGATCAAGAACAGGTATCCCATTCCGCGCATAGACGAGTTGATGGAGGAGCTACATGGGGTAATTTTCTTCACCAAAATAGATCTACGCTCAGGTTATCATCAGATCAACATCAGAGAGTAGGACATAGAGAAGACAACTTTCCGATGCCATTTTGGGCACTTTGAGTTCTTGGTCATGCCTTTTGGGTTGACCTATGCACCAACCACATTCCAGTCTTGTATGAATCACATTTTCAGAGGACAACTGCGGAAGTACCTTTTGTTGATGTTTTGGTAGCTGCGGGAGGTATTAACCTCCACCTGTAACCTATGACTTAGAATAGAATATTTTGGAAGCAAGTGAATCATTAAACAGATGTGTGGAAACCCTAGAAGACAAGTCGGCCTAGCAGAATAAATAATATTAGAATATTATCTTCCAGAAATACAAGTCGGCTTCACAGGAAAAAGATAAACATAAAATATAATTACCAGAAAGTCAGGTCGACCCAGCCAAAAAAGTCACTGGACAAATTAATATAAATAGAGGACGTTTTAGCTCATTTGGATACCTAGTCAGAGCGCAAGTCTTGTGGAGAGCTGCCGTTGCAGATGCAACTGCAGCTGCAAAGAGGAATAAGGGCGTTTGGTCATCTCTTAGTCTTGGTCTCTCTCTAGCACCATCAAGTGATATTCTTGGTGATTCTCTTGGTGGTTCTTGGTAAAACTCTTGGTGATATTCTTGCTAAGTATGGCGCARGGTTGAGAGAGTAGTGCAGCTGTAGCTACTGCAGTTGTGTATGGCACTTGTTCTGTGGATATGGAGACTCTCTCTCTTGTGCGCTGCCCTTGGAGAAGGAGCGCTCTACTTGTCTTGAGTTGTTGCTGCAGTTAGCAGCTAGGGTTTATCTGTTGGTTCTATTATGGATTTTCAGAATAATTCTGTCAAAGGTTAATGTGCTTGGGGGTGGCATATGTGAATTCCTATGGTTGGGTGACAATGATGTGACATTGTCTATGGTTAAACGAGCATACCAAAATTTCAACACCTTTTGGTATTCTTCGATGACATACTGATATACAATAAGACTTGGGTTGAACATTTGGCACACTTGGAGGAGGTCCCAAGCATTATGCAAGCTCAGTCATTATATGCCAAGGAATCCAAGTGCGAGTTTGGTATGAGAGAACTCTTGTACTTGGGGCACATCATCAACGAACAGGGAGTACAGGTACATCAGGAGAAGATCAGGGCCATTCTGGATTGGCAACACCTGAGAACGTCACAGAGCTGAAGGGATTCTTTGGGTTGTGCAGTTATTGCAGGCGGTTCATAAAGGGGTTTTCACAGTTGGGAGCGCCACTCACCAATCTGATGAAGAAGGGTGCTTTTCAGTGGACTGAGAAATCACAACGCACCTTCGAGAGAATGAAGGAGTTTATGAGCACATGCCCTGTTCTAGCCCTTCCTGATTTTTCACAGCCTTTTGTTCTAGAGTGCTATGCATCAGGAGTGGGAATTGGAGCAATTTTGATGTAGGGAGGTCACCCCATTGTTTTTTAGAGCAGGAAGCTCAATGAGTCGGAGATACTCTATTCTATATACGACAAGGAAATGCAACAAAAGATTTAGAAAGAAAGAAAACAAGATTTAGATACACTTTCTTAGTGGTTTTGTTTGCTGTTTTAGGACAGCAAACAAAGTGGCACTAAGTTTGCCAAATATGGATTTAAAGCCCTTAGAAAAATAACTACTTCTAGCCTTTTAAATTTGAAGAAAGAAAGCATGCTAAAAGTAACTTTTCCTATGCTAGTTCAAACTTTTAAAATAAAACTTTAAGGTACAAAACTATATCTAACTTTTCTTTGCATGCAATAGAAGTTTACTTTATATTTAACTTTGAAAGAGATAAAACTTTGATCTTGCATGCAAGTAAAATGGTAACCAAAGAATATGTAGAATTTTTGTGAGAAAGAGAAAGAGATTAAGCCTACAAGGTGGAACTTCTCCTGGGCTATGGAGTCTTTTTAGTGTTTATGCAGAGGGATTTGTCCACTTAGAGCCTTCAAGCATGTTAGGGATGCATAAGGCAAATCCTTTCACTTCTTGGAGGATGAATAACTTGCAAGTAAAATGCCTCACAAACAGGGTGTGCACTCCCCAATTCTAATCAAACAAAATGCTTCCCACACATGAGATCTCAATAGCGAGTTAATCCATCCGGAAAGTTATGCAAATCAATAATCTCGTAATATTAAAGAGAGCAAAATCAAACAATCAACGTAGTCTTGAATGATTCTACTATCTAGGAAACAATACCTTCATTTAATTAGAACATATGCAAAGCAAAATACAAGGTTACCTCATGTACTTGAATCAAGACAACATTTATCCACACACATAAAGCACAACACCAATTTGACTTCCAAAGTCTTTGCTTTTATTCCACAAATGATTAACAATACAATCTTCACAAGTGTTTCTCCCTTACTCCAACTAATTCACAATGGAGGAGAATGCTTGGTTAAATAGCAAACCGGGTGACATTCCCAAAGAGAGAGGGCGCCACTCCCAAAGCAAAATGGACAAATGGATGGTGGATCCATGCCAAAACTCCACAAACTCCAAGTAGAATTCGCCATATGTGGAGTGGAAGATGAGGAGAGGTCGCCACATTGCCAAGAGAAGGTGGCGACCACATTGGGATTGACACCCACTTCCCTAAATGTGCCACATATGCTAGAGAGTGCGCCTTGCTTCTTGGGATCTCCATCAAGTGGAGAGAACTCCCCACTAACTCATCTTCAACTGCCACTAAGTCACAGTGAAGTGAGAGAGAGAGACAGTTAACTAAAAACATATTTCCACAAAAATAACATTTGCTGATTTTTGTCTTTTATTTGACTTTTATTTACCTTTTTCGAGAGAAAAATCATTTTTTCTTGAGTAAAACTCAATATTTACTCTCGAAAAGGTGGTGCCAAGGTAAAATGGATATTCTGGATGTGAAAACAAATACCCACAAGGCATATAATGCCTCCTAGTACTACTTTTTTAACTTATTGACCAATTACAATTAAAATATCCCGATTTTGCGGGAAATTTTTTATTTGCAAAAAACATTAAAAAACCTAAGGGGGACTTAGCACATTTTCATGAGACTCTAGGATAATGCTTAGCATGGTTATATACATAGGAATCTAGACTTAAACAACACCCAAGGCATACCCACTAGGACAATTACTCCAACTTTGGAGGACATTGAGTGAAAAAACTCGAAAATTATAAATTGCTGAAAAAAACAAAATATAATTAACAAGTAAAAAAAAAGCACTCTAGAGTAATGTACCAATGTGTAGGTCTCAGATGGCTAATCCTGTTACAAAAATCACAAAAATCACATGCTTAAGTCATTTTATTACAATTCCCCACAGGGGCATGGAAATGCGGTATAGAAGGAGAAGAAAAAGGTGGCCATATTGGCCAAATGGACTTCTGAACTCTAATATTGAGCAAATACTTGCTCAATCTTTGGCGGCTTAGCTGTAAGTCCATCCTAGTGCATCTTGGTGGATAACAGTGCCCACTGTCACCTCGGCACAAGTCCCCACTCTTTAAACCCAACTCCTACAAAAAGGACTATGGGAGGCTTCCCTATCACACACAAGATTCTTTACCCAAGCTTAGTGGACCAAGGCCTAGCATAAGTGTCTAAAGTGAAGGTAGGAGTTAATTGTTTAATTCTTACTGATCTGGAAATGAAATGAATAGTAGGAATAATACAGATCAACAAACGAAATATCACTCAAACCTTGAAATATGAGCTAGTAAAGCAATGTGGAGTGAGTGATAATTACCCTTATCAATTAAGAGATGATTTCTTCGCTTTACCTCTTGGTAAGTGGCTATAAACGAATGTATTTCTTTCTTTTCTGAACTTTCAGATCTGCAAATGCACACGAAATGCAGAAAACAACAAAGAAAATGCCCTTTTCGCCCCCCCCACAAGTGTGAATACACCCAAGATCAACAAATCTGTGGGTGGGGAAGCTTGGGCAGCAAGTTAACAACAATGTCTATAGTCCAGAACTTCAAATCTGCATTAAAATTGCAATTTCCAGCAATCTGGAAATTACTTGCAAAGTTTGGGGTTCAAATCCCCCTAGGGTCAAAACCGAGAAAATTATTCCAGTCAAGAAATAATCTTGTTGTGGCTGGAAATCACTTATTTATTCCAGAAAATGAGGTGTTTAACTATGAAAAACAAATTTGGAAAAATACAGAGGGTTTTTTAAGATGTAAACTTACCTGGCAGCCTCTTTGGAGTGAGGTTATTGCCGGATTTGGTGTAGGCTTTGCTGTAATATATTTTAGATCTGCAAAATCCTCATGATACCCTCACGAAATAGGAAATAAATTGCAGAAAACAGAGGATAAAATATCCTTGGGTAGAAACGAATCTAAAGGCAAAATCCCAAGGATCTACTAGTTATGTAAAATAGGACTTCAATCACAAGCTAGGTGAAATGTTTTTTGGCCTTTTATTTTTATTCAAAACAAAAAATAAAAGAGATTTGTATTTTTTAAATAAAGTGGTTGAAGTGGTGAGGCTTACCTAGGCCATACCTTTATCTTCGGAGTGTCGAATTGCAATCACAACCCCTTCTAAATCTGCTGCAGACTTTGGACTAGGAATTGGGTTTGGAGTTGATGGACTATTGCCCCCTATCTAGTCTAGAGTAGTTATATTGTTTCCGGATCTTTCCAGGAAAGTGCCTCTCGTAGGATGGTCTCCAACCATTAGATCAACATGGGTGTAAAATGAAATCTCCTCCTTGTTGAAGATACCCTCTATAAGGGTTTGTCCAACCTTGGATTTGACTCACTTAACACCACTAAATGAGAGATGCGACGAAAGTCTAGACCTCTCCTTCCATGTGACTATGCAGCCCCTCAATGGATTGATCCAATAACTTTGCAAATAACACCAAAAGACAATGTCTACTCTATGAAGTACTTTTACCCCTTTGCCAATAAGAACAAGAATAGAATAATCAACCCATAAAATTGCTAAAAAGACAAAATTTCTATTGAGTGGCATTGTTATTCCCTACCCTAGGGATAACTAAGGAGATCATGTCTCAAGGCCCACAGGTCCTAGACATGGAGTACCGAGAGCCGAATGACTTGAGCATGGCCTTGGAGGGCCCCTCTTTTCTTCAGTGCAACCCATTTATCAACAACAACAGTATCCATTCCACCAGCCTGATCCTGAAGCAACAATAAGTCTTGCTCCATGAGGCAATGAGTTCGGGTATCATGGTAGGTGTCACTCCAATTCTTGAAGCACTTGAATATGTTGCATCAAATTCTCCTTCATTTCATAACGTTTACTTGGAAATTATGCTCTTTGACCTGTTCATACTTGGAAGGGTGACATGGTGCCCTAGTAAGTTGATCTCCCTTTAGGATGGGTTGCCACTGGGTTGGTCTGTGAAAGGTCATCGTCTGTTCTCTCCATACTTACCACTCTCCATCTTTATTCCTCTCATCTTCCCCTACCTTTGTTCGGGCATTGGGATTGACCACACTAGGAAGGGTTGTACCTTGCCTTGTGGGAAGAAGGGGCTAAAGGCCTAGAGGGTAAAAGTAGCTGGCAAGAGTTAAAAGCCTTCAAAACCTTTGAGATGCTTCGCCCAGNAATTATGCTCTTTGACCTGTTCATACTTGGAAGGGTGACATGGTGCCCTAGTAAGTTGATCTCCCTTTAGGATGGGTTGCCACTGGGTTGGTCTGTGAAAGGTCATCGTCTGTTCCCTCCATACTTACCACTCTCCATCTTTATTCCTCTCATCTTCCCCTACCTTTGTTCGGGCATTGGGATTGGCCACACTAGGAAGGGTTGTACCTTGCCTTGTGGGAAGAAGGGGCTAAAGGCCTAGAGGGTAAAAGTAGCTGGCAAGAGTTAAAAGCCTTCAAAACCTTTGAGATGCTTCGCCCAGGGATTCTCGAGAAAGCAGTAAAAAGATTCTCAGTAAGAAAAGGGAACCCATAAGATAAATAAACACTCAAGGTACTAGTTGGTGGATAGGAGGTCTCATCACGAGCCAACCTATTATGACCATGGGCATGTAGCGGTATGACACTACCACCAATCTGGTCACCAAACCAGGGTAGTGGCTCTTGGTAGCAGAGCCAAGAGAAAGGGGGTCTCATCATGAGCCAACCTTTTCATCTTCGTGAAATGTTTGTGGATAACGCTGTCACCTTTGGTCACCAAGCCAGGACAATGTCCCTCAACTCTTCCCTTGAAGCACAAAAGAAAAAGATCAAAAGATAATAAAGTTAAGAATAAAAGGCAGTAAATGGGCTATGAAACAATGGCATCTATGACAAGGTGCAACTCACCCTCTACAAAGGCATCCACAGGTAAGACTTACATTTCCCTGTTATCACTGCACCCCATGCCCAAACACTTACCCCATGCCACCTCATACACTTACATGACCTGGATTGGCTCCCACCTGGGAAGCACCCCAAACTTAAGGAAGATTAGCCCAATAGGACACCCTGAGACCTTCTCCAAACTTGACTTGTCAAATTGCATAACGTCTTTGAGCATTTGTCTGGGTAAAGGGGGGTTTGATGCACATGTTTGGGTAATTGATTATTGGATGTGATTTACATGTTATGATCCCTATGACTTATGAACCCCGGGAGGGGGTACTTGTTGTTGTTGCAGGACCTTGCTCGGTGGACAGGTACACATGAGGGAATGATTAGCTCAGACCTTCATGGGGGCTTAAATCCCACAAATGGATGCTGTAACCCCAACCAGGGGCAAGAAGACATCAAAGATTTGCACGAGGAAGAAAGAAGGACGTCACCTTGGAGGCANGAAAAGGGAACCCATAAGATAAATAAATACTCAAGGTACTAGTTGGTGGATAGGAGGTCTCATCACGAGCCGACCTATTATGACCATGGGCATGTAGCGGTATGACACTACCACCAATCTGGTCACCAAACCAGGGTAGTGGCTCTTGGTAGCATAGCCAAGAGAAAGGGGGTCTCATCACGAGCCAACCTTTTCATCTTCGTGAAATGTTTGTGGATAATGCTGTCACCTTTGGTCACCAAGCCAGGACAATGTCCCTCAACTCTTCCCTTGAAGCACAAAAGAAAAAGATCAAAAGATAATAAAGTTAAGAATAAAAAGCAGTAAATGGGCTATGAAACAATGGCATCTATGACAAGGTGCAACTCGCCCTCTACAAAGGCACCCACAGGTAAGACTTACATTTCCCTGTTATCACTGCACCCCATGCCCAAACACTTACCCCATGCCACCTCATACACTTACATGACCTGGATTGGCTCCCACCTGGGAAGCACCCCAAACTTAAGGAAGATTAGCCCAATAGGACACCCTGAGACCTTCTCCAAACCTGACTTGTAAAATTGCATAACGTCTTTGAGCATTTGTCTGGGTAAAGGGGGGTTTGATGCACATGTTTGGGTAATCGATTATTGGATGTGATTTACATGTTATGATCCCTATGACTTATGAACCCCGGGAGGGGGTACTTGTTGTTGTTGCAGGACCTTGCCCGGTGGACAGGTACACATGAGGGAATGATTAGCTCAGACCTTCATGGGGGCTTAAATCCCACAAATGGATGCTGTAACCCCAACCAGGGGCAAGAAGACATCAGAGATTTGCACGAGGAAGAAATAAGGACGTCACCTTGGAGGCACCCTGGCAGACCTAGACCTAGGGGGATCTTGCTCTTCCACATGGACGTTGGCCTTTGAAAGCCCAGGATGTCACCATCATGACCCTGGACGTCATCTAAAGCTAGGGTCTTCATTTTGGGGGCAGTTGTGAGTTGGGTGGCACGTGTGGGCATCATCTAGGGCCTTTGGAGGCCAAACGTTCTGCATCCTGAGCCCAAC
>JZKD02S1974295.1:0-11447 GCA_000966675.3 Picea glauca | reverse complement strand
CCCCCCCCCCTTAAGCCTAACTGTAATGGCAAAAAAATTTGAGTCCCGACAACTTGGGAATTTTAGGTACTCATTACATAAAAAAAAATCCTCATGAAAAGAGGAAAGAGGGAAAACCTCATGGGAACCCCCCCCCAAAAAAAAAAGAGGAAAAAATGTTGAGTGGCCAAAAGTGACCTACTCAGCTGTCTCCACCACTCCAAGCATAGCTCTCAGTTCTGAAAATTTCTTTTCAGTGAAGGACTTGGTGAAGATGTCTACAACCTACTGCTATGTGGGGCAATATTGTAGTGAAATGACTCTGTCATGGATCAGCTCACAAATTTAATGCATGTGATGAACTTCCCATCTGCGAGAAGCGACAATGGCCAAAACTAGTCGAATGGAGTCCATTTTTGCAACAAGTGCAAATGTGTCTGTGTAGTCTATGCCATATACATGTGAGTATCCTTTTGCGACAAGTCAAGATTTGTAATTTTTTATCTCACCATCTGCAGAAATATTTTTTCGATATATCCATCGGCATCGAACAAGCTTTCCTCCTTTCGGAAGTGGAACCAAGTCCCATGTGTTGTTGTACATAAAAACAAAGTACTCTTCATCCATGGCAGCCTCCCAAAGTGGGTTTCTAGTAGCCTCAGAGTGTGACTTTGGATCTGAACCAAGTGACATATAGAAATGTATGGGAATTAAAGTTTTTGTGGCACCCAGGGCTTGAGGATCCCCAAAAAACTGTGATCTAGTCCTTCTTGTATCCGTAGGATCACCGACTAGTTCACCCGCATCTTGCGGGGTTTTATCTACCCAAGTTGGAAACTAAGTTGGAGAAGCCATGAACTGCTCCTCATCCTCTATATCAGACCCAAAATGTTTCTCTAATGGATTCTCTTAATTGCTCGAAGAAGTTTCTAACTCCTCCTCATCAGTGACAACAAGTGGTTCCTCAGCAGGGTCTTCTGAAAAATCATGTAGTGATTCTTCTTCAAACTTCACACTTCGAGCTAGAATGAGCTTTTCAATGTGAGAGTCCATAAATATATATCCTTTGACACCTTTAGGATATCCAAAAAATATTCATTCAACACTTTGAGTCTCCAAATCCTTTCTCTTATCCGCCGGAATGTGAGCCCATGCTCGTGAACCAAAAATACGAAAGTGCGACACTTTCGGTTTCTTACCGGTCCAACATTCAAAAGGAGTGGTGCCTTTGAGTGATTTTTGAGGAACTTGGTTCTGAATGTATTCTTCACAATTAATAGCTTTATCCCATATCTTTGGAACTAATGATTTCGACTGTAGCATACAATTGGCCATCTCTTTTAAGGACCATTTTTTCCTCTTCGCAACATCATTCTGTTGTGGTGTATATGGCACTATGTGTTGTAGTTGTATACTGATTGAAGGCTATGGGAATGGGCCTATGATTTCATTTTGAATCATCCCAAGAGGTGAAGAATATATTTGTGCCTTCCCTTTGTCAAACTTTTTCTCTGGATGCTTGCCAAGAATGCATCCTTGACATACATCGCTTGTGAATTTAATAGTTGGCAATCCTTCTACCATGTTTTCCTTATTGAGTTGATGCAAGTACTTATAGTTTAGATGGAAAAATATTTAATTCCATAAACTACCAATATCATTAGATTGTGAAATAAATATATTGCTAATATATTTAGGAACAAAGTGGGAGAAGAAATACAAATGAGAACCGTGATCTGCAATTCCATGTGCAAGCTGTGAGCCTGTGGAAATGTCGGTAATCACTGTGGAGTCCGGAGTGAACTCCACCTTCCTTACAGAGATAGAATGAGTGATATGATATATCGAGAGAAGATTTTAGAATAGAGAGGGAACATGAAGCACATTTGTGAAGCATCCCCCTTCAATATCAACAATTCCTTCTCCGCACACCTTTGCGGGTGTGGCATCTCCCAAGTAAATTGGGGATCTGGTGCTTTCTTCGATGGAGTAAAATTCATATTTTGATGCAGCCATATGGTTTGATGCACCTGAATCAAGGATACAATATTATGTAGTGGATGTGACAAACATTAAAGAATGACCATCTCGTGCTCTCCCTCCCATTCTATTATCATCTTTCTTCTTTGCATTTTCGGGCACCGTGAGATTATGTTCTTGCAATTGCTTAGCCATCTCATCGATAGTATTACTCATACAATTTTCTCCAGGATGAAAACCTTTGTAATAGTAGCTACAAAGTGTTCTTTTCTTCTTATTCTTACCCTTAGGATCATAAGAGTTATCTGAAGATTGTGCGGATCTCTCCTTCTTTGATTCAGGAAATTTACCCGTTCCTTTTTTCTTGTCTTTTCCACTGCTCTTTGGAGCATTAGTAGCCACAAGTGCTTGGTTCTTGGAACAATTGATGGAAACCATTTGGACTAAATTATATTTCTCTTGAGTCAATGCTACAATGAAATCATTCAATGGAGGCATTTTCCATTTTCACTGAGTCAATTTAGATGCTTGAAAAGACGACACAAATACAGAATATTCAGGGCCTAATTTCGAGAGAATTGAAAGGATGAGTTGTTCTTCCTCTTTCATGACTCCACATGCATTAATTTCAATGAGGAGGGATTTGAATTTGGTGAATAATTCTTGCAGGTTTCTGAAATGAATTGGACTTAGGGATATGAGTTCATTCTCTAGTTGATGCACTCTCATTGCATCCTGCTTTCCGAATAGTCCTTCCAATGTGATCCAAACCACCTCGGGAGTAGTGGCTCTATTGAAATGAAAGAGGATATATATGGAAATTTATAGGCATATCATCCCAATTGATTCATATAATTTATTGAATTACTTTTTCTTCTCCACTACAGGAGTCGGTTCTTTCTCCATTCCCATTGTTACTCGGTAAAGCCCTTTGCTTTGGAGGAGCAGAGAGATCTCTGTCTTCCATTCGAAGTAATTGAAAGGATTTAGAATGAGTTTTGTGGGTTGAGAGAGATGATCCATTTCTTCTTTTTTCACCTCCTGATGATCTATACCTACAAATAAAACCTTGTACAATCCACTAGATTCAATCTAGCTCTGATACCATGTAGAATTCCTGCAGAAACCCCGATAGATCTAGAATTGTAGTTAAATTGAACACAAACAATTTGCTGATATTCAAGAGATGAGAGAAATTTTTTTCTCCATAAATTAGAGAATTATATTAATCAAAAATTAATATACATGAGAAACCATCCTCAAAAAGAAGAGAGGAGGTGAATATATAGAATTTCCAACATAGAAATTATAGTAAAAAAAAGCTATAAATAGCTAAAATAGGTGTCGTAAGCTAAGGGAGACCACATAGTTAGACCTAGACCACTAAAGATACATGTCACAGACTCATTAATGTCCACAAGAGTCAAGTTATGCACATTATCTCACTTAATCTCACTTAACTGACAAGAGAAGCAGTTCCAATTCACTTAATTGACCCGAAATAGTAGTTACTAATAATAGTAACGGAAAAAATCATTAACTAAGGAATAAATCTCTCACTCAAAGAGGAGGTGCGCATTCCCCAATAATAGATGAGTTTTTTCATAGGGGAGTTGAAATAAATCATGAATAAATCAAGAAAATCAAGAATAAATCGAGAAAATCAAGAATCGGGAGTTGAGTCTTGATCTAAAATTACCAGTTTTCCCTGAAATCTAGGGATGAGGTGCCCTTCTTCTCTATGTGTCCAAATTAGGTGAAATAAAGTGTAAATGAATGTATTAACCAAGATCTAGGAGTCTAATCTAGGTATAAACTAATGTAAGTTAGGGTTATTCTAAAACAACTGTGATTAAAACAAGACCTGTGACCTGTGTGAATTACTTCATTTGTATCTCATTTCAAGGGTGCATCTTCTACATTTCTTCTACTGTAAACAAGGTGAGACTTATATGTAATTGATACCTGAATTTGTTTTAACAATTTTTTAAATCATTTCTACACCATTTGACATTATAATTGTGACTCAGATAACAAGATACAACCTCTGTATTGTCTTATCATTAATTTCATTTAAGGAATATTTCTTAGAAAACTGAAGGTAGAAAAATGCACTCGTAAAAATACTTCATTTAAAACCTTTGATGCCTGCCATTATTCTTTGAGCCTTAGAATCAATCTCAGGAACAACATCTTTTTGGCACCATTGTCGGGAACAGAGAAACGAAATCTTTTTTCCTTGGGAGAACGACAAAGCTAATTTTTTGGTCTTTGATGGTGAACAAAGATTGAATACGTAAAAAGGCTCATTTTTCACCTGGCAACTCCATTGTAGACAAAACTAGCATTCGGTCGAAATAATACTAGGAAAAACCCAGACGAAAAGCAGACTATGCTAGTTTCGGATCACGAAAAATTGTTGAAATGGAAGGGATATCTTAGACAAACACCCGACAGACACACCAACATATTTTTGGCATCGCTACTGAGGACGATTTTAAAGGTCTATATATTCCCTGGGGTACGACAAAGCTTATATCTATTCCTTGATGGTGAACCAGGGATATGCATTCAACTGGCTCTGATCATTCACCTAGCGACTCCTTGGTTCAAAGACTCCACATGATTCACTGGCGACTCCACTGGTTTCGAGATGTCAAGATTTTTTGCTGCGAGGTTTGCTCCTTTGGAATTTACAAATGTTTTTGGTTTTCCAAATGTTGTTCTTGATATTAAACAATGGGGAGATTATATTCCTAGTTTTAGAGAGGATAAAGATGATAATCTTTCACAACACTTGTTTGAGTTTCATAAGATTATGGATCAACTAGATATTCATCATGAAGATGTTTTGATGAAACTGTTCATGTTTAGTCTGCGAGGCAATGCTCATAATTGGTACAAGTCTCTTCCTATTTCTAACATCTCATCGTTAAAATAATTTCATGCTTCCTTCCATAAGTATTGCAGGAGGATCTATCCAGCTTATCTTCTTTTTGAAGGTTGTTGCAATTTATATTTCATAGAACAAGATTGTAAAGATAATCAGTTTGCCGATGAAAAATCAGAACATGATAGCAATTATGGTCAAATATATGAAGAATAATTTGCAGAAAAACAAGATCTCCTTCAAACAGATTAGAAAAATTTATATGAAGAAGATTTTGAAGTAAATCAAGAAGAGGTTTCTTGTAGCAGTAAGAACGAAGGTGACATGATTGCAAGTAAAAATGAAGAAATCCTTACAGACACTCCAATATTTCAAGAAGATCAAATATAGGATGATGAATCTTCTGTTGATCTAGATCCTTACGAAGGCCAATGAATTATTGAATACCATAAGAAATTAGCTCTTGGAAAAGATGATTTTGGTAATGATACTAACAATGGCAACGATACTCCAAGTGCATTTGTCATTATACCAAATGTTCATAATAATTACTGTCATGATCAAACTATTGTTCTAAATTCTTATTTTGATCAAGCTGCTAGTATTCAGTCATCATTACTAGATTATCAATAAATGGAGGTTTTTGAAAGTCGAGATTCATAAATTTTATATAATCAGCTTGTTTATGATGAGTATACAGATGATGAAGAAGAGCATATTTCTTTCCCATCATGCATGGAAACATACAATGGTTCTCCTTTGTTTGATAACTATGATGAATGTGATCTTGAATTTGATGAGAACAAAATTATTTCTTTTTCTTTAGAGGGTTCACTTCAGCAGGAAAATTATCAGTTGCACTATAAAAGAAATCATCCTATGTATGACAATGATGAAGAATATTCTTGGACATGCAATGAAGGAGATAAGGAGGGGTTACTGGAGAATTTGATCTCTTCTTTGTGTTTAGAAACTATTTATTAGCAGGCTACTGAGCCTCAATATGACATTCTAGAGATAGAAAAATAAAAGATCAGTAGTGGAGAAAGTGTGCAAAGGCATTTCATGTAGCTTGGCCAACAGGAAGAGGTATTGATTGACCCTGAAAATTCTTTATCTTTTCATGATCCATTGGTTGTTTGGTCAAAGTATTTTCTTCAAGAGGTCCAAAATGTTGCAACATTTTTTGTGCAACCAAACTTCAGCAGTAAGCACAAGTTGTCTATTCATTCTTTGCTGCAAAAAAAATATTATTTTTTCATTCCTTCATCCAACATAAAACAAGGTATGTTAAGAAATTCACTATTTGCATGGCTCCATTGGAAATTCCATATTACTTGATCAATGGAATTTATCCTAGTTAGGGTAGGGCCAATGTATATAAATAAGTTTTCCAAATCAACATTTCATTTCAACATTCTAGTTCAACATTTTATTTTAGTTCAGTAGTTCAGTTCCTAGTTTGGCATCTAGTATGGTTCAGTTTTTAGGCATTATGACCCCATAGCCCAATGACAGGGTTCAGAGTTTGACAGGGTTAATTTCAGGTCGCAAAAGGATAAAGGCATGTGGTCTATTGTTCTTGGTGCTTTGTAGAATAGATCTTGTTGAATAGGAGATGAGGCTCAATAAAAACTCGGCACTTGTCTTTTCGTATTTTTGATTTCTCTAAAAGCAGGTGATAAATAAATAATATTCCTTGTTGAAAATTCAAAAGAAAAATAAGGTATGAGTTCATATTCTTGTTTATAGTCTAACTAAAATTGATTGAAATAAATGCAAGGGAAGCTTCTCTCATGATAATGTTATCACTTGATCTAAAAATTGGAGATGTAGAAAAATATAACTCGAAGTGTCATGCTCATAAATTCTAAAGCCATTTATGGTATAAAAAATAAAAATAATAATAAATAAACTCAAACGAAGTTTGAACTAAAGACACAAACTCGTGTGGGTTTAGGATATTTTGTTTTAGATCCTCTGAATCTTTGATCTGGTTATTTTTACCTGTCCCTGTATTTTTATCCATTTCAAATTTTATTTTTCCTTTCTCTTCCTTTTAGTCTTCATAGAAAATATAGAAACTTACCGACTCTAAAAACTTAAAAAAATATTTGCAAAACAATATTAGGAAAAAATATTTATGTTCCTTTGATTTTGATTGAAAAAGTATGTCTAAGATAATCTTGATAGTTTAGCTTTGTCATCATATTTTAAACTGACTAATTCTCTCAAGGTTGACCCCTGAAAAAATTAAAATTCCCAAAACATTTATCCTATAGGTGAAGGTGTATTAAAAATTGGAAGAAAGTTAGTTTCAAAGTATTCTTAAAATTGTTGGTAGACCTTCTTTTCAGTCTAAATATTTTAAACATATATCATCCCTTGTATGTTACATACAAATTGATTGCCCCCACTTCAAAGTATTAAATTATAAGACAAATGGTGAAAGGAAATTCATAATTTGATTGCCCCCATCTTATCCAAAATAGATGATGAAAGAAATTTTTTATATTGATTGCCCTCATCTCAACAAAATGCAAAACTGTCAATTAAAGTGGTGAAAGGAAATTCAATGGGAGAAGTAGATAACTTCACCGGGGTACTGAACAAGCTCACTGGTAGTGAAGCAATATCTATGATATATGTAAGGTTGTCATACATATCTATATATCATACTCTGTTAGCTAGTTCTCCTTCCGATGATTTGTTACATCCTAAGCCAACTAGGGATTCCCTAAATAAATATGTTACATATTCTTAAACTTGAAGCGAACAAAGTTAGTCAAAGCCTGATATTTTATTTAAAATGATTTTGATTATCTTAAACAATTCTGAAATCAATTTTATGAAAAGGAAATTTTAAATAGCCTAACTTGAGATCAATCATTAAGTATGTTTTGAAGATTTTTGGACTTGGATAATTTCATTTTTCTATATATGATTAATTCTTAAAAAAAAATGGAAAATGTTTGTCAAAATAAAATAATGAACCCATTTACCCAATAAAGGAACTTTTTCTATTGTTCTTTCGTGCCTCACAGGGAGCCACAATCCTCGGATGGAGCCTATGTTGGAACACATAATTTTGAGCTTTTAAACTTTAGATTTTGCCTCTTAGAAATAAAAATTTTACCCAAAAAAGAAAAAAAATTAGAGAATGGCCTCTTTTAAAAATAAATCCAAGGGTCGTTGTTATTGAATAAGAAGCTTACAATATCCATCGTCAATGAACTACTCTAATATGATCGAACAGTCCTAATGATCTCCGAAGTTTAGAAGTTGCCTAAGTTTTAAAATAAAGTCTTTAACGATCTCTTCGGAGCTTCTCACTTTGGGTATTCCAAAAAATCTAAATGGAAAAGAACCCCAAAACTCTGAAGTCCTGAAGATAGTCACTTCTGATAATTCCTAAAGGACTTGCATAAACGTCATGAGACACATGTCTTTTAAAACCTTTTCTTGGGTTGCCACGTGGAACTTATTTTTGACATTTACGTCAGATGATTCACACGTTTTCAAGTGACACTTGGCACCTCTCTTTTCTCGACATGTCATCAATAATGACGTCATCTCTACCACTTCACTCTAGGATATTTCCCTTCGAGAGTTTTAAACAAACATTGAGTTCACAAGAACCAGAGTATCAAAGTGTCGAAGTAATGACTTTTACAAAAAGTAAAAAGTGTTTTAAAGAGTTAATAAATAAGTTAACGACTTTAATTAATCACAATTAAGTGTTAATTAATCACTTCACGATTTCGGGCTTCGAAGTATTTATCTTGTGCTATATTCAAAACTTATGAAGTCCGAAATCCAGAAATACTTAAGGTTAATACAACGTTTAAAATCATGATTAATTAAAACATAAAAGAGACTACTAAGAGATTAACTTCTCTTTGAACTCAGCCTTCGGGAGATTTCTTCCCTCTCACATTCAAAACCTATGAACGTCGAACCGTCGAATTGTTAATGACATTTATGATTGGCTAAAGTTAACGATTTGAATAATTATTGTGATTTTCTAGGTAATAAATTCCATGATATTTTTTAATAATCTCTCTGTAAATAAATCAATATGAAGATTGATAGACTAAATCTGGCTAAATCTGGTAGGAGTGCCCAGCTGATTAGGTTTGAAGTATCGTGGATCGTGAGTTCTCAAGATCAACGACCAAGAACGATTGTGGGGGGTGAATTTGTGTGGGTTTTAAATTCGAAGGGATAGATGGCAACATAATCGAATGGAAAAGACAATAAGCCAAATGATTGTGGTGGCCTTAATGGACATGTGTACCCAGTTTAAAGAATAAAGGAAAATGAGGGCATCTTCAAGCAAATGAAGAAATAGATGAAGTGCCAACAAAACTCAACAACATCTGCATGTTGTTATTTCATTCACATGGTATTCTATTTTTATGCAGATATTGTGGGAATTTTGGGGTTTTCAGTTGAGAGAATTTTTGTATAAATAGATAGATTTTAGATCTATTCGAGACGGTTTCTATCCCAAAGCAGGATTCGAGCCCAATGTTGGCTTATTCTTGTCGAATGTAAAAGAGAAAAAAAATATGGATATCAATACAAGTGCAAACATATATTCTAAGTTTCGTTCAATTTGAGTTATGTGTTTCCTCTGTGTTTCCATATCTCTAAATTTATTTATGTAGTTCTTGAATAGTGAATGATTACAATTTAGTACTACATCTATTGTGATCATATATATCAGAAGTTCATGTGGTAACAAATTTTTTATTAATGTGAGTAAAACAAGACCTATGACCTGTGTGAATTACTGCATTTGTATCTCCTTTCAAGGGTGCATCTTCTACTTTTCTTCTACTGCAAACAAGGTGAAACTTATTTGTAATTGATACCTAACTTTTTTTTAACATTTTTGTAAATCATTTATACACCATTTTAAATTATAATTTCAAATCATATAATGAGATACAACCTCTGT
Organism: Picea glauca; assembly: GCA_000966675.3. Classification (NCBI taxonomy): domain Eukaryota; kingdom Viridiplantae; phylum Streptophyta; class Pinopsida; order Pinales; family Pinaceae; genus Picea; species Picea glauca. Next base: position 1,635 of record JZKD02S1974295.1, on the reverse strand, counting down.
ATTGTCTTATCATTAATTTCATTTAAGGATTATTTCTCAGAAAACTGAAGGTAGAAAAAAGCACTTGTAAAAATACTTCATTTAAAACCTTTGATGCCTAACATTGTTCTTTGATCCTTAGAATAAATCTCAGGAACAACATAATCCACTCCAATCATCCTAAAGATATGGACCCCACTTTTTTATTCTAGCAAGGAGCATATCGATGTAGCCCCTCTATGGGTTCGACTACCAGGACTCCCTATGGAATTCTGGACCAAGAAAATCTTCATGGAGCTAGGGAATTCCTTGGGATATTTTATCGAAGAAGATATGTCCTTCATTGAATATGGAGAGATGGAAGTTTCTCTGATTCTGGTGTCCCTGGACATTAGGGAGGGTTTAATGGAATATTTGGAACTTATTTCCAAAAATAAATTGTTCAAGCAAAAATTGGATTATGAGGGGGTCCCATTCCGTTGCAAAAGATGTCTCTAGTATGGTCACATATAAAATCAATGAAATCTACCCTTTCATGGGTAATCTGATGTATATCGATCACTCTCAACAAGGAAGAGACCAGTGTTTCAAAGAGAGGATCATTATGAGGAGTCCATGGGAGGAAATGGCAAGGTGAAATCCTCCAATATTCTTGTTTAGCGGCATAATGCAAGGGAAGAAAAAACATGGCTGACTTTTCAAAACAAAGATAAAGATCCTTTAACATTAGAAGGAAATGGAGTGCCATCAAGCTTGGAAAACTCACAAGCTATGGAGGCACTATGGGGATCTACTACATGGATATGTAAGACCACTATTCCTCTCCCTACCATCAATTTCTTAATTAACTCATTATCTCTCTTACGCAAGGACTGGTCAGGGACCCTGAAAAACCTTTCCTTTTCCTATGGGAGATTTATTCTTCCTTTTTCTTTGGGGATGGTTTCTTATTTATCCCTTTTCTCCTTTGCCTCCAAATTGGCCTCTACCTAAGCAGCGAAAATAAGTGAAGAACCTAAGTCAATGGTGGACTTGGAAGAGATGGCTCTAACCTACCAGATTAGAAAAAGATCTATCCACATCTTCTCATATTCTTATAAAAGGTCATAGGGCCTAGGATTCAACCCTATTCCATCCATAGAGGGATCGGGTCAGGGGAGAAAATCATATTTCTCCAAATCCTAGAAAAGAGGACTTTAATATTTAGTAGCATGTAAACAATTATATATAAAGGGCGTTCTTAGAGCATCATCAATCCCAGGAGGGGTTCCTCCATGAACTTCCTCATTTAATTGCAGGGGTGTGGAAAACCCTTCCAAAAAATTATCCCTCAAAAGGCTTGTTGATTCCAGTCAACCTCACGTCATCTTCCTTCAGGAAACCATGGGGAAAGGATCAAAATTTGTTGCCTTACTCAAATCTATTGGAGTTACTTCACACATACCTACTTTCATTTGACACATCAATTTGAATAGTTGAGTTGAGTATAGATGTTGCATTGGTTTTTCCACCATGCAACATTCGGATCATCACCAAAAAACTACTCTTTGTTCAGTCAGTTAACTGAAGACTAGTTGACTAGTTAACTCAGCTAGGTGGTAGTTCACTCCCGTAACTGCCTGAGAGATTAGACTAGGTGGAAGTTTAATCTTGTAA